>BQNB010051756.1:9215-40820 GCA_026074375.1 Tanacetum coccineum | reverse complement strand
GAGTTAGTTAGGGAGTTTAAGTTTCAGTTTGCATTTTTCTTATTAAGCTTTTCGAATTTGTTTTCATTTACTCGTACAATTGTTATTTCAGCTTGTACTTTTTACATTTGATCAATAAAAGCCTAATCTCAGTTTCTTTGTTCTTTGATTTCCAATTTTAAGCAATTTTTACTTAATAAGCTCTCATAAGCTCTTTTGAGCTTAAACTGTTTTTAAGCTCAATTTCAGTCAAATTCTAGTTAAAATTGTTTCTTTTACTCTTTTAGTTCATTCATAAGCCAGACATTATCCTTTGAAGTAGTTTGATTCATTTTGGAGGCAACAAGGAGAGAATAAGCTAATTCAGCTTATTGAGCTTTAAGCTCATTGGTTTAGAGGCTAGGTGCCAATTAGGATTGTGTTTTTAAGCCACTCACTCAACAAGAGTGGCTAGTTTCTGAGACTACAAATTTAAGGTTCATTCTCTAAATTTTACTGTAGCATTTAGCTTATTCATCCAGCTTATTGAATTATCTTTGTGTATGCTTAACCATGCTTAGAATTACTTAGTTAGTTTAGAATTTTAAATGTCTTTAAGAATTTTTTAACTAGAATCAATTAAGACTAAATTCTGTCATTTTTAGTATTAATAGGCTAGGTGAGTAAGTAGCTTATTCTTGTTAATAAGCTGTAGGTTTTAGTTTTAAAATAGCTTAAGTAGGTGAATCTTAGTGTGAGTAGATAAAAGGATTTAGCTGTTTTAGTCTTAAAATAGATTTTGAGTTCATTTTAGTTTTGACAGTTAGACTTAAGGGGTGTTTGGGTTAACATGGAAAACGGGTCAAAAATGTTTGTGTATGGGTTATGGTCACTTAGCTAGATTTAGCTTAAGTTTTAAGCTAATTTAAAGCTGTTTTTAAAAGATTTTTAGTTTTAAAATTGTTTTTCAAAAGTTTATAAACCATCTTTGAAACTGTGAGATTTTTAAAAAACACCACAAGTGCTTATTTAGTAAAGCACTTGGGATTTTGAGTTAAGGTTCAAAAAAAGTGTGAGTTTTGTGTATCCTACACAAGCTGTCAACACCCCTTGGTCTTTTGACTTTTGAGTCAAAAACCACCAAGTCCTTTTAAGTAGCAGTTTTTAAAAAAAAGCAAAAGCCTTTTTCACTACCAAAAATCAGCAGTTTTAAATGAGTTTTAGATCTAAAATTGGTGCACAAGTTGTTGTGCTAGAGTTACTTAGCTGTTTCTAATTTTTCTTTTCAATTTGAGCTTATTTGACAGCTTTAAATAAGTTGTCAAATAAGCCCCTTGATTTTAGCCTTATTCTCCTGGTGCAAAGGGGAGACTTTGAGCTTCCTTTTCCTAAGCTTGTTAAATTTCTTAAGCCCAATCTCTTGGCTTATTTTGAGAGCCTATAAGCTCTTAGATAAGTCCCTTTAGTTTCAGCCCTTAGCAAGCTTATTTGATGGCTTATTTTTAAGCTCAAATGAGCCCTTTTGACTGTTTTGCTTAGTGTTAGTGTAGGATTGCTTATTTTTCATTTTAGCTTATTCAGCTTATTTCATAAGCTCATTGTTGCTCTTATTACTTATAAAGATAGTGTAGTTAGAGTTTGTTATCTATCATTTTTCTTTGCTGTATTTGTGTCAACAGTTAGTTTTTTTTTAGCCTTTTAAAGCCTCATTTAGTTCTGTCAAGCTTAGCCTTTAACCGCTTATTTAGGTTTTAGCATTTTAAACTTTTTAAAGCTTATCTAGGTTAGGTTTAGACCCTTTTAGCTTATTTAATCTAAGAACTAGCTATTTGTCCACAAGTGCTAATGACCTTTGCTTTTTCTTGCTTAAGCTCTTTGTAAGCAAACTGTCACTTTATAAGCTAATTTTCAGCTTATTTACAGCTTTTCATAAAAAGCTGTAGTTGACAAAGTTGTTAAGCCCCACGAGCTTAACAACTTTGCTTCACAAAGTTTTCGAAATAAAAAAAAAAAAAGAGGGAAAAGACAGGGGTAGGGTGAGCAAGACTTCGAACCTGGGACCCCTCGATCAGTCCCCCTTTTATAACACAATACATAACGCTGCGCCTTGGGACTTTTTCTGTTCAGAGTCCAAGGCCTGGTATTTTAAGGTTGTTTTGGCTTAAGCCTTTTAATAGCTGTTTAGGCTAAGCTTATAAGCTGTATTAAGCTTATTTCGGGCTTATTTATTAAGCAACTTTTTGTTTCTTATTTTTCGTAGGATTGTTAAAGAGTCTAGTATTTTTTGTAAAAATTTCAGAATTTTTCGAAGTAGTTTAGTATTTTTTACAATTTAATTTAGTTAAAAGTTTTAAAAATTCATAAAAAATACAAAAATTATCAAAAAAATATTTTTCTTTTTTAGAAAATTTTATTTAGTCATATAGTTTGTAGGAAAAATATAAAAAATTTCGTAGGGTCATTTTTATAACTTTTTGCTTTTTAAAGAACGGGTCCGGGTGCGGTTTTTGGCTTGACTCGTTTTTGGGTCAAACGAACTCCGTTTTCAGTCTAGTCTTTTTCATTCTTCGTTATTTGTTCCCTAGAGTAGTTTAGAAGCAAAAATTTCTTCGTAGGGTTAATTTTAAAGATTTTAGGTTTTTCCCCCTTTGTTCGGGATTCGTGCTCTCGTTTTCTAGCTTAATTTATAATTTTTAGGTTTTTCTTAAACGTTTTTATTTGTTATTGCTTAATTTAACTTCCTGCACTCTCAATTCAACTCTCTCCTTCAAACTCAAATCTTCGACTGTATCGATTTTCCAACACAGCCTCATTGGGGAATTAACGACCCGGGAACATTCTATACTAATTCTCGGTTTTATTGACTTTGTTTCTAGACTATTCTTACTACATATATTCTATATTTTATTATATACTATATATATTTTAAGGTGTAGTTTGGACGAATCATGGAACTTTCTTGCTCGAATTGCATGAAGTGCAGGATCTTTCTTGGTCAAAGTTTGCTCATGTAGCTTTAGCATGGCATGAAACTCTTTAACCGTGTTCCCCATGTCGTGCATATTATAATTTTGCACAATACAGTCAAATTCCTTGTGCAGAGAGATCGAAATGAGACTCGCTCCAAGGTTAAGAGACACGGGATAGCCTAGGCGCTCTAGATTTGTCTATATAGCTCTTCATTTTGAGAACGTAAAAGCTTACAGATTTCCCTTCTTCCTATTTGCAAGAATGAAAGTCTCTCACGGTCTGAAGAAGTTCATGCTCTGCTTGTTGAGTAAACAGAGTTTTTAACTCTTGTAACATCTCATAGGCACTAAGGTTTTCCAGATTTTATTGGATATCTGGTTCTATGGTCATGAGCATGAGTCTAATAATTTCTTTTGATCCTTTAACCCATGCAGCATGAGCTGCAAGAGCTTCTAGAGCAACTTGCTAACCAGCTTGAGTTAGGACAAGAGCAGGAGGAATTGGCTGCTCTAGGTAATCCAACTTATCCTTAACTGATAGTACAAACCTAAGTTGTCAGTACCAGTCAATAAAGTTGGGTCAAGTTAATTTTTGTTTCTCGAAGAAACCCCTGAAAACCGAATTGTTAACAACCGAGGTAGTCATCTACAATCAGAAAAAGTTCAAATAATTAGTATTGTCGATAATTAAATTCTTAAAAGAATTAACTACCCAATTAATTACTAATAAGACTAAGATCCAACTTGACCTCCCACTTATTACCGGAGGTCTAACAAACGTGTAAACAAGTAGGGCATGAGGTAAGCGACGAGCGTTAATTGTATAGAATGCAACTCTTAGTTTTATGAGACTTATAACATTGGTAACTCTTATAGTAATGTCAAATGCATATTTTGTCTCATCTTATGCCTCGGGGCCGAGGTCTAAGCAGGTAACTCGATTTAAGTCGACCAAAAAAGAACGTGCGAAAATTGACATATATCTGACCTATAAAAAAAATTCGCCATGGGTTGGAGAGGCCCTGAGGTCTGACCAGAGAGGTCAAACCAAATGCACGTGTTCTTAATTTTGGCTGGCATATACTTAAAATTTCACATAGGGGTATACATATAAATGTGACAAAATCGTGTACAAGAAGCACGCAAAACAACTTGTAGCACAAGTTAAGAAAACATTTTGTTAACCTTTTGGTATAGACATCATTTTGTCAAATGTTCTCAGTAGCTCCATTTTAGACACACAAAGAAGCGGAGAAACAGGTCAGCGCGAAGCTTATGAAAAACCTGACTTCTTTTGGGGAGCCAGAGCAACCCGCCTTAAACTTCTCTTATAGTTTGTCCATAATGGGTGAGCCAAACTTCCAATTGACTAATGATGTATTAATGTTAAAAAACCCTTTGTTAACATTAGTTTTATATTTACCAATATCGCTGGAAGCATTAGAAATTGATCAAACCATATATTACACTTCTGCATGTGTTCGAAGACACAAGTTATTCCAATAATTCCCTCATATGCTGAAGCATGTAGTGGGGTGGGAGAATATTAAAGATCAACTTAACCCTAGAAGTTCAATAAAGCCATGGTCTATTAAGCCATGGTGCAGTAGTGATTCATCATATGATAAAAGCATATAAAAACTAAAATTACACAAGAAATCAAATTTCATAGTTAAATGTCAGTATTAAATTTGTCCAAAAACCCTGATATGTGTTTAATCATAAATCATTTTTCCTTATTAAAATGAGCTTAAGTGACCAAAAATATATAAAAAATGCATTGTATGTGTGTATTTCGTGATTTGTATTGTGCAGGTATCGGATATATCAAAAAGGACAAAAACAAAGCTAAAATAGATAAATCTGAGCACGGGATTGGAAGAGCATGAGAAAAGCAAAGCCGAAGGCATATTCATTTTTAATGGGCCAACCAGTAAACCATTTTATGGGACGGGTCAGCCCATTAATTTGATATTTGATCTTAGCCTTTTTAATAAGCATCTATCCAAATTTAAAGTCCAAATGCTAAATCCATTTCAAGCCCAAGTCAAAGCCCAATCCATCCACATGCCTGATCCAGTCAATAAGTCAGAACATATAAACGCGCCTTTTTACTATTCATTATCCCTTTCATTTTGCCCACAACAAAAACACAAGGTAAACTATACCTCTCCACACATATGCTCTCGCCCTTTTCTTCTAGAAGACTCAAGCTTGACACGTCTAACACAACCAAGTCCACATTAGCAATCCTGAGCACAATGATTGGTGGATTGGACATGTATCAAATCAAGGGCTGCGATTGATTGATTTAAGGCAGTTTTGATCAAGGGTTGAGATCAAAAGGATTGAAGACGCTCATTGGCCTAGAAGCTACCTCTTCCTGCTATAAATAGAGAAGGAATCACTCACACTAGGATCTATCTAGAGTAGGAGTAGTGTAGTGTAGTATAGCTTAAATTTTCCAGCTTATTTTATGCTTATTGTAATGAAATTCAGCTTAATATACTCCTATTTTTATTAAGAAAAGTAATTTTTAGCTTAAATCATTTATGTTCTATAAATTCAGTTTTTACTTATGCTATTTACTCAAATTTCTTAATAAGCTAAAATGTTTACTCAAGCCCTCTTTAAGCTCAAATAAGCTCCTAAAAGCTTATTTGAGCCACTTTCAAGTTAGTTGGTTAAGTTTTGTGGTTTTGAGCGTAATATGGATGATAAGCTAGAAATGGATGGGCTTATGGGTTTTACCAGCTTGTTTATAACAAGTTGGAGCTTGTAGATAAGCTCCTTTGAGCAAATTAGGTCCCTATTAAGCTGGGATCAATGTACATTTCTTTTACTTTATTTTTAGCTTAATTACTGTTTATGCTTATCTCAACTTATTATTTGCTTCTTTTTTTTGCTTATTTGTGCTTAAACTGTCTTAATTTAGCTTAATATGTCTAGTTATAAGTTTAGAATAGTTTTATTCTAGTTCTATATCAATCTGTTCATTTATTAGTTTAAGTAGCTTATTAGTATAGCTTATAGTTAAGTACTTATTCTCTTTAGATTTTAGCTTATTTGTCTTCAATAAACTTAGTGTTTAATCTGTTTTCAAAATCCAGAGCTTAATTAGTTCTTTCTTAGTTAAAAAAATGGAATTTGAAAGTTTAAAGGGGTGTTTGGCATAAACAGTCTTAACATAAGTTAATACTGCTAGGGTAATTTTTAGGTTTTAAGCTAGTTTTAATCAGATTTAATTTTGCTTAAGTAAAAGTTTTAACAACTTTTTGGCTTTCTTACAAGTTAGTAGTAAAAAGCCAAAAAGTCAAAAGTTAGTATGCAGTATGTTTTAGCTTAGGTTGTTAGCTTATTTAGTGTTTGATTAAGCTTAATTTTAGTTTGAACTTTCTTATTGAGTCATGGTCCTAATCTGTTTTAACTTTGAGTCTTTAAAATTTTGCTTATTAAGTCTTATTTTTAAGCTACAAAACTGTTTTTATTTTCAATAAGCCAAAAACAAGTAGTAGTATCTGTCTTTTTTAGTAGTCTTTTCTAGCTTATTTCTTGTATTGATTTTGCTTAATTTTAGCTTCTTAGTGTTAATTGGGTATAGTTCTTAATCTGTTTTCATGTTTCATCTTATTCTATTTTCTTATTTGACCTATAGCCTAGCTTAAAATAGTGGTTAATGTCCTTAAAGAGTCCTTAGAGTTCTGTTGTCTTTATGCTTTTTAGTGCTTTTCCAGCTGATATGTGTGAAAACACATATCCATTTTATATCAAAATAGGCCCTAAAAAGACAAAATTATGCTTTAAATGCTTGAATACTGCTTGTTTTGTCTTTATGATTGTGTAGGTGAGGATATTGCAAAAATCTCAAGAAAACGGTTAAAACCGGGCAAACACGAACACGGGAACGGAAGAGCACGCAAAGAGCCGGGAGAAAGCTATCAAAAGTCAAGAATGGTCAACTCAAGTCAACCATTGGTCAACTCACAAAAAGACAAAACCCTAAAAATCCCCAAAATACCCTTCCATGTTAAACCATTAACAAAACAATCCCTAAAAGAATTACACCGTTAGTCCTTGTGACTAACGGTCGTTAGTCCCTTGTTAAGTACCAATCAAAATAACCAAATACCATTTACCCGGCCCAAATAAACCCAGCCCATTTTCTTTATTAACCGGTCAATGATAAGTCAAAATCCCAAGTGATAACCAATTTTACCCGCCAAACCATTGTTACTATTCACCTTCTCCCCCACTCTACTCCCCTGCACCCTCGTCCGTACGAAATCACTTCCCATCACCTCACCTGTCAACATCAAACAGCCACGCTGGCGATCCGTACCCTTACATATCATTATCCAAGGGCCAAGATCAAAAGATAGAGGGAATTGAGAAAAGGAGCGGCTGAGATCATTGCTTAAGGGCTAAATCCTTCATTCCTCTCACCAAACTAGCACATCCACAAGGACGCTCCTCTCTCACATTGGCTATAAATAGAAGAGCTTCATCACAGTGTAGGAGTTAGTTAGTAGATTTTAGCTTATAGCTTATTTTTAGCTTATTTACTTTTAAATGTCAATTTAATTCTTGTAATTTACTTTTTAAGCATTGTAATCCTTTAATCATTAATAAAAGTCAGCTTTCATTTCAATTCGTGTTTTAATTTCAAAGTTTCATTTAATATTGTTTTAGTTAAATAAGCTCTTAGTTCTTAATAAGCTACTTTGCACTTAGTTAAGCTCAAAAAGCTTAACTAAGCCTTTTGGATTGTTAACTCACTCTAAATTACTAATGCTTCTAATTTTGGATGATAAGCTTATTTTGGAAAAGCTTATGGACTTACTGGTTTATTCCAAATAAGCCAGAGCTTGTAGATAAGCTCATTTTGAGCATCTAGGTCCTTGTTTAAGCAAAGGACAAAGGTACTGATTCTCTTTTTCATTTCCAAGCTTAATTACTGTTTTAGCTTAATTTACTGCTTATTTGCTTAATTCTGCTTAAATCTAGCTTATTATTGCTTATATTAGCTTAATTGTACTTATTATGCTTAGTTTATGCTTATTTAGTTTAAGAGTTAGCTTAAATCTCATTTTTAGTTATTTTTCTTCATAATCTGTTAAAAATAAAAAAAATATATATAGTTAGTTTATTTTTGCTTATTAGAGCTTATTAACTGTTTGATTTTGATTATTTGACCTTAATTAGCTTAGTTATAAATCTGTTTTAGCTTATCTCAGCTTAATAAGGTTAGTTTTAGTTTTTAAGGTGAAAATCTAAATTTAAAGGAGTGTTTGGCATTAGGCTGTTTTTAGCTTAGAATAAGCTCAAATAAGCTCAAAGTTGGTGGTTAGGTTAGTTTTAGCCTAGATAAGCTAGGTTAAGTCTTACTTGCTTATTTTACAGCTTATAAGTAGGGCTGCAACTTAGTTTTCTCTTTTTATCAAAGTTTTTCTAAATTAGCTTAAGTTGCATCAGTCTTTTTCAAATAGCTTTTTCTTAGTCTTAATAAGCTTCAAAATATTTTTAAAAAGCTGTTTTAAGTAGAGTCTTAGGTCTAGTTTTAGGTTTAGCAAAGTTAATTAGCTTAAGATTCAATTTGGTGGCTTATTTTTAAGCCTAAAGTTAGTCAAGTGAGGCTGCACTAACTCAGCATAAGCTGAGTTAGTCTTATTAGCTTTTTGAGCAATAAGCTCACTTCCCCATAGTTTTTTCTGTTTCAATCTTTCTTTTTAAGTGCTTATCCATAGTTTAGAATAGCTTATTAAGATGGATGTTTGCTTATGTGCTTATTTCTTAGTTAGCAGTTAAGTGTTTTAAGTTTTTAGGAAAAATAAGTTTACTGTCTTAATAAGCTGTTAACAGCTTATTCTTTAAGTTTCATTAAAAATTTCTTTTATTAAAGTTGATAAGCACCAGCTTATCAACAACTTTGCTTTTATAAGTAGTTTTTGAAAATAAAAAAAAAGGAAAGTGGAAGTCGGGGGTGAGCAAGACTCGAACCCCCGACCTCAACACTCTCAACCTTTATAACACACACACTACCACTGCGCCCTTGGGTCTTATTCGTTATTCATTCACACAATTTATTCTTTATACTCATTTTAGCCTTATAAGCTTAATAAGCTGTTATAGCTTATTTCGCAGCTTATTCAATAAGCTGTGATCTCAAGCTTATTTTTCCTAGGTTTTAAGTAGTATAAGCTATTTTTTGTAATTTTTCTAGAATTTTTATAGTTCGTTTAGTATTTTTAAACATTTATTTTCATTAAAAACTTAAAAAAATCATAAAAAATAGAAAAATAATCAAAAAAATATAAATCTTTTTTAGAAAATTTTCTTTTATCATAAAGTTCATAGTAAAATTAGTTTTGCTTTCATAGGGTCTAAATTGCAAATTTTCGTTTTTTAAAGAACGGGATTCGTTCCCATTCTCGTTTTTCGTGTTTTAACGCTCATTTTAACTCAGTTTTTGTTCTAGTTTTCTTTAAACTTACTTTTTAGTCAAATAGAGACCATTTAAAAAGAAAAAAAAAAGTTAGGTTTCTTTTTAGTAATTTAGGGTTTTTGACCTCCGTTTAGGGTTTGCGTTTTTAGTTAAATTTAGATTTCTCGTTATTTGTCTTCATGCTTAATTGTTAGAATTTGTTAATTTTAATTTTTAAAAAGTAGACAATCAAATCAATCTTTTGTTTTCAATTCAAATCATTGTTCGAACATCAAACGTGGTTTCAATTTCACAAGTCGTTGGGGGATAACGACCCGGGAATCATACTTCCCGGTTTATATACGTATTATATTATATATATTTGTGAAGATTTTCCTTTTTACCTTTGTCCTCAAGGGTAAACTGGTAATTTTCCATAATCTTATATATTTTATTATTACGTATATATAGATTCTGACGAATCAATTTTTGGCGCCGCTGCCGGGGACTTGTGATTAAGATTCTATCGTTTTAAGTTTGTTGATTAGATTTGAAGACCCTTTCATTTTTGAAAATTTTGTTTTGTTAAAAATCAAAAATAAAAAAAAATTAAAAAATATACAAAAGTCAAAAATATTTTCCTTTTCTTTTTAGTATAATTATCATTTCAACATAAAAAAAATCAAAAAAAAAAAAAAATTGTCCATAAAAAAAATAAAATAAACAAAGTTGGTAAAAGAACACCAATAAATAATACCTTCAATTGAGGTATTATCCATAATAAGTTCCCAACTCGAATCAAAGATTCAAAAACTTGCCATTTGTGTCATTTACGAGGAACGGCTCACCTTAAAAAGTAAAATTTTTAAGAGCTACCGTGAAGTAAGTTTGATTATTTGGTTCAAGTTGTCTATCTCATTGTCCGTTAAAATTAGATTAAAAACCAAAAATAATCTTCTTTTTCTTCTTATCCATTTAATTCTTTTCATTAACCCTCTAAATCGTTTGAACCCCCTCTTCTCGATTAAAGAATGTATGAATTGTGGAGCTTTGTACACTGCGGACTTTTGTTGTTCAAAAGGAGGTCTTGAAGACAAGATTCTTGTTCCTAAACCCCATCAGAATTGTGCAACTTGTGGAAACCCGGTTGATGGCTTATATTGTCGACATTGTGTTTTTGTGCGAAAGTGTTTGAATGAAGGTTGGTATACAATTCATGATGAAAACGAAATTCTAAACACTTTTGAGTCATCCAATCACAACACTAACGTTGTTAGTACATCTCAAGAGCCATTCGTCTTCAATCAAGACCCCGGTGTAAATTCTTCGCAAAGTCCTCTACAAAGTAACCACAATTGTTGTTACAAGTGTGGTGATTCGTTAGATGATATATTTTGTCAACAATGTACTTGCAAGTCTTGTGGGAACGGTGCTCATATTGGTTATAATTGTCCACCAAAAGCTCTGATTATCTCTAATCCAGAACAATGCAATCAAACCATTAATGAGCTCCCACAGACTTTGCCAAGTGTTCATCCGACATGCAATTATGAAGATGAGAATTCATTCACTTATGATTCCAAACCTAATTCTTTCAATGATTCTCCAAGTGTTCTCACCCACCCTCCACAGCTCCAGTTTGAGACTTACTTGTGTGAGTTATGTGGAAATAATGCTCATTATGGTTATGATTGTCCACCACAGTTCCCGCTTGTCTATGAACAGGAGCCGTGTTACAATCAAAACTTTAATGATAATTATTTTCCACAAAATTCTCAAAGTTCTTCTCAACAATACAATTGTTGTGAAAATTGCGGGGGTCCTCATGAAACTTTTCATTGTCAACCAATGAATGAAGATTATTATGAGCAAAATTCTTGCTATGATCCTAATTCTTTCGGTTTTGACCAATTTCAACCCCCGCAGTTTCCCGTCAATTATCCTCCTCAAGAGACGAGTAAAGAAATTTTTCAAGCTCGAGAAGACTTAATGGAAGCTATTCAAGCCTTTTTAAAGGAGTATGATCATATACCTCCTAATGAAAAGTGCATGGCTTTATTGCTAGCTGAGGAGAGATTTCGTAAGATTAAGCAAGCTATGGAAGAAGAGCAGAATCAACCTGGAGTTATGCAAGAATTGCTTCTTAAACTTATGTATAATTTGCAAATTCTTAAAGAAAGCCAATAAGAAAAGAAGGAGACGGCAGCTCAAAGTTTTACTCCATATTAGAATGTTTCTATGTTTGATGATGAAAAAGCTAGAGACAACTTTTTGAAGGACGTTTGCACCTTCTTAAGGAAGCTTAGTCGTATACCTTTTGGAGTAACACCAAAGGTTATATTGATAGCTTGGGAAAGTTTTGGTAAAATTAAAGATGCTTTGATGGACAAGCAATATCAACAAAAGGATATTCAAGAATTGATGAGTAAACTCCTTAAAGATGTGCGAAATATTAGTGAAGAGTTTTCAGAATATATTAGTTATCCAAGCTGGAATCGTCCTCTTTTCTACTTTTATGATGACGACGATGAGTATACTGTTATATGGAGAAAGCCTAAAGCGATCACACTCGATGAACCATCCGAGGAACCCGAAGACCCTCTAATCACAAAGGAAGAGGAACTTAGCACTATTCCTGAAAAGGATAAATCTAGTGTTGAGGACCTCGTCCCAATCCTAAGTGGATCCAAGGGTTTTTCCAACGATATTTGTGATGATGAATCTTTGCTTAGTCGAGATATTCCAATTACATCTCCTAAGATTGATTTTCTTTATGAGGAGTTCGCCGGTGAACTCGCTCCTATTCCACCGGGAATGAATGAAGACAAATTTGATGAAGAAGAAGATGATTGTTATGATGATGATACTTCAAGTAATGACGATTCTTATAAGAACATCGATTATGTTGAGGCATCGCCTCCCGATTCTGAGCTCGTCAACTTAGAAGAGGTTGAGGACGTTATTCTTCATGACAAATTGTCAAATGTCTATCTTCTCATTTCTAAGATTGAAGCATTAAATGACAACCCCACTCTATTTTCTTTTTCTTATTATGATAATTCTTTTAGTGATCATACGAAAGAGACGAGAACTGGCAGTACCACTACTCATGCTAAGAACTCTCTTCCCGAGTATGATTCATTTCTTTTTGAGATTGAGCCCGGTCAGGGAAGGTTGACTAGCGTTGTTATTTCTGATAATTCAAATGATCCTCTTTTGGAACTTCCTGAGTTTGAATCATTCCACTTTGATCTTGATCCATCATTTCCTCGTCCTCCTCCGGAACCACCAGATGTTGAGATTAACTTAATTATTGAGACCGATAAACCTGAGATAAACAATTTTGATGAGCTTAATGAAGATGAATGTTTTGACCCAGGAGGAGATGAGAATAATGTTGAAGTTGACGATTCCTTCACATTTGTCACTTGGACTTTTCTCCCGTTTCTCACCTACCCCCTAGTCAGCTTAGAAGAGGTGAATGAAGATCAAGAAGAGAAAGAGTTTGACTTAGAAGATATTTTTTAAATCCAAGACGTTATTCTTCGTGAGAAATTATTAAACGTCCATCGTCTTATTACTAATATTGAATCTCTGAAAGACAATCCTATTCGTAATCGTGTGCTCAAATCTCCCTCCTTAGTCCCTATTTTCGTCACGGATAGTGGTTCATTCTTTGAGGAGTCTGATATTTTTCTTTCTCATTTGGATAATTCTTTACCCGAATTTAAGACTTTTACGGATACATTCGAAAGAGACGAGATAGTGGGCAGTAGTTACCACTATCATGCTAATAAATCTCTTCCGAGTACTGGTATGATTCGTTTTACCCCTTTTTTGTTTTTTTTTTTTTTTTTTTATTTTTTTTTTTTTTTTTTTTTTTTTTTTTTTCTTTTCCCCCTTTCTTTTTTAGATTGAGCCTCGGATCAGGGTATGGGAGGGTTTTGACTGGCCCATTTTTGGTTAATTTCTGATAATTCAAATAACCCTCTTTTGGAACTTCCCAAGTTTGAATCATTTCATTTTGATCCGTCATTTCCCCGTCCTCCTCTAGAACCACCAGATGTTGAGATTAGCTTAATTGTTGAGACCAATGCACCAGTGATAAACAATATTGGTGAGATTAATGTTGAAGATGACGATTCCTTCACATTTGTCATTTGGGCTTTTCTCCCGTTTCTTACTTACCCTGTGGATAATCCTTTTCTTTACTCCTTCGGGAATGAGGACACTATTTTTGACCCCGGCATCTCCACTTAGAGCCGGTGGCCTCTCATCGGGATGGAACTTTCATGTGCTTTAATGTTTGTCCAAACATTAATGAAAGCCCGATTGAGATTTTCTCTTCCATTTACTCTCCCTAAGGACGAATGAATTCAGGGATCGAGTCAAGCTATGTGACTCGGTTACCAAAAACAAAGCGCTTCGTGGGAGGCACCCCATGCTTATCCATTTTCTATTTTTCTTTCTAGCTTCTAATGTGTTGTGAGGAGGCTTGTACTCTTTCGTTCTTTGTGTTTGTTGTTTGTACTTGTGATTGTTTGCAGGATTGAACCCAACTTTTCTGAAGACTCTCGTGTTCGGTGTTTTGTCCCGGTCCACTCGAGCTTCCTAGCCTTTGCTTGCCATTAGTTTGGGGAAATCCGATATCCTAAAGATTTTTATCGACTAACATTTATCTTTTAGCACACTTAATAAATGGCTTAAGATATTTGTGATACTTTCTTCATGTTTGAGTTATGCATTCGACCTTTTTGAGTTCTAGTATGGGGTTTTTAAGTCTTAGGCTACGGGAACATGTGGAACAATGTTTGATTTTTAGTTGGGCGGGTAGTTTTATCTTTGATATGATCTTACCTACTTTTACCCGTTGTTCTCACGTACCCCGTTTTCCCACAAAATTTTCAAAAATATGAAAAAAAATTAAAATTTTCAAAAATAAAATAAGTGTTTTTGTCACAATTTTGACTTTCTTGCTGGGTAAGAATAAGAGTAAATTTTGACCCGATCGAGCGTGTTGAGCTCTAGCTTGTTCCTTAACTTTTAGGCTAAGCGTTCGCTAATTTGCGAAGAACGAAAAATGATAGAGTTAAGTATGAGTAGGATGCTAAACAAGGATTATTTGGAAATCTTAAGAGCTCATGTATGTAACTTGTTGCTTTTTCTCCCATAAGCTCTTAACCGGATTAATATACGTGCTGTTTTTGGAGATTAAACTTAAATCAAAAAAATTTATGTAATATATATAGCAAAAATTTTAGTCTTAGTTCAAATTTATACTTGAATTTTTCAAAAAGAAGTCTTCTTTAAATAAATAAATATAAAAAAAACCAAAAAAGTTTAAAAAAATAAATATAATAAAACGCTCTTGTGGGTTGATAAAAGTTTACTACTTTGCCGGCTCACAACCGATGTGGTAGTCTTCTAAAGAAAGCCCATAGTAAGAATAAAAATCCGAGACTGATAAAAGTTTGTTGCATCTTGCCGGCTCACAACCGATGTTGCAGCCTTCTAAAAGGTCGAGGGTTACAATTGCATAAATGTCTAAATAGTTAAATTAAATTATAATAGATTGACTTCTTTTATGTTTAATTTCAATATGCTTTTGCACTTTGATATTCTTATTTTATAAGCTATGAATATCTCCTTTTTTCGGGAAACTAAGAGTTTTGAAACCTATGTCTGTGAGTCCCCGCTACTAGTCTCTGTGGGGTGTCTTATAGGTGTCAAAAAGTCACTGGTTCACTTCAGCCGTAAGTTGGGATGCTGCGAGACGGAAGTCTGCTATTGGGATGATCTCGCATTTAAACTCATTGTATTCTATGTGGAACGTTTAAAGCATAGATGTTGCAAAAAGTTGATCCATGGTTGAAATTCAAGGATAGCACACTCACTTAAGATATAATAAATGTCGGGAGTAAAAAGTTCACAAGTTGCAAATATGAGTAGTGTTAGCATCCTTACTGATATTTAGCTGTGATTTTGTTTTAAGCTTGGTTTGGATAAGTGAAAAGTCAGGAACGATGAATTTATCCTTTTTATGGCATTCTCGAAATCGAAATGCATCTTGTTCTATGATTACACTCGCCATAGTGCTTGTGTATATGGATATAACTTTGTTTTACAGGGAGCGTATGGATGCATCCTAGGTACTTTGTTCCGTAAAGTTCAGGTGAATAGTTGTGTGTGTGCAATACACCCCATATCACATTTGGTACATCAGGGAGTGCATACCTATGTACATTTGATTATGACTATCTGATTATTTGTTTAGGGTCTAAGCATGTGGCATGCTTTAGACATTTGTTTGGGCTCGTGGGCTCATATGTGTGAAATCACATATCTATTTTATATCAAAATAGGCCCTAAAAAGATAAAATTGTGCTTTAAATGCTTGAATATTGCTTGTTTTGTCTTTGTGATTGTGTAGGTGTGGATATTGCATAAATCTCAAGAAAACGGATAAAACCCGGACAAACACGAACACGGGAACGGAAGAGCACGCAAAGAGCCGGGAAAAAGCTATTAAAAAGTCAGCAGTGGTCAACCCTCAGTCAACCTTTGGTCAAAGTCACAACAAGACAAAAATCCCAAAGTTACCAAACAGTCCTTCATAAATTACAAAATTACAAAAGTAGTCCCCAAAACCCTAACACCCGTTATCTTTTAATACATATAAGATAACGGGCGTTATCTTCTTTATAACAAAACACAAAATCAAAGCCCAATCCCATCCCATGGCCCAACCCCTTTATAAGCCCGAAAGTTATAACCCGGGTCAACCAAAAAGTCAAAACCCCAAGTTATAACAAATTTTACCCGCCAAACTATTGTTACTATTCACCTTCTCCCCCACTCTACTCCCCTGCACCCTCGTCCGTACGAAATCACTTCCCATCACCTCACCTGTCAACATCAAACAGCCACGTTGGCGATCCGTACCCTTACATATCATTATCCAAGGGCCAAGATCAAAAGATAGAGGGAATTGAGAAAAGGAGCGGTTGAGATCATTGCTTAAGGGCTAAATCCTTCATTCCTCTCACTAAACTAGCACATCCATAAGGACGCTCCTCTCTCACATTTGCTATAAATAGAAGAGCTTCATCACAGCCAGGGAGTTAGTTAGTTAGTAGATTTTAGCTTATAGCTTATTTTAGCTTATTTACTTTTAAATGTCAATTTAATTCTTGTAATTTACTTTTTAAGCATTGTAATCCTTTAATCATTAATAAAAGTCAGCTTTCAGTTCAATTCGTGTTTTAATTTCAAAGTTTCATTTAATATTGTTTTAGCTAAATAAGCTCTGAATAAGCTCTTAGTTCTTAATAAGCTACTTTGCTCTTAGTTAAGCTCAAAAAGCTTAACTAAGCCTTTTGGACTGTTAACTCACTCTAAATTACCAATGCTTCTAATTTTGGATGATAAGCTTATTTTGGAAGAGCTTATGGACTTACTGGCTTATTCCAAATAAGCCAGAGCTTGTAGATAAGCTCATTTTGAGCATCTGGGTCCTTGTTTAAGCAAAGGACAAAGGTACTCTTTCTATTTTCATTTCCAAGCTTAATTACTGTTTTAGCTTAATCCCCCCCCCCCCCCCCCCCACACACCAAAAAGTAATCTGTTTTAGGTTTGCACTTTAGCAATTTTTCATTTTCATTAAGTTTTAAAAACCAAAAATAATTGTATCATTCTGTCTGCAACAGCCCTTTTTCAAAAGCTTTTTCTTTACTTACTTAGATTTCAAAATGCTTTTTGATTAATGAATTAGATAGTTTTAAGTGCATGCTTTTTGGTTTTATAGGTCACATGGTCATAAGGTTCTGATTTCATGCTTTAAAATAAGCTCAAAAGCACCCTATTAGGCTGTTTGATTAGCAGGTTTTTGCCTTATAGCTTATCTGTTTTTTTCAAGATTTTCTACTTCTTTTCCTTGCTTATTTAGTTCTTATTTGCTTATTAGGTTAGTCTTAAGCTAGTCTAGCTTATTTTGCTTAGGTTAAAGCTTATTTGAGTTTTATTTTTAGGATTCCTAGTTTAAGTTTTAGTTTAAAAAGCCTTTAGTGATTCTGTCAATTCTTGCTTAAGTTAGCTTAATCTGTCTGCTTATTTTTGTGTGCATTTGCTTATTAGGTGTAGTTCAGTCCCCTTATAGCTTATGTAGTTTAGGGTGTAGTTTATTTCAACTTTTTGTGCTTAATTAGTTTGAGCATTTTTAGTGAAAATTATTTTTAGCTTTTCTGTCACCTAAGTCTGCTTATTTCCTAGCTTATTAGTGTTTTTCAAAAAATATTGTCTTTATTAAAAATGTCCCATTTCAGTTTATTTATAAGTCCCTTTTAAATTTTTTTCCAAAATAAAAAAAAGGGGAAACTAAGGAAGTCGGGGGTGAGCAAGACTCGAACCCCCGACCTCAACCTAGCATCAACCCTTTTATAAACCTCACACACACTCTCCCTACCAACGTGCCCTGGGGTCTTTTTCAGTTTTGTATTGCACAATTAATTCCTTATACATGTTTTACACTTTTTAGCTTATTAGGCGTTTTTAGCTTATTTCACAGCTTATTCGATAAGCTGTTTTCCCCATCTTATTTTTCCTAGATTCCTCACCTTTCAAGCTATTTTTTGTGATTTTTCTAGTTTTTTTATAAATAGTTTAGTATTTTTAAACATTTAATTTCATTAAAATTATTTTTAATTCATAAAAAATTATAAAAAAGTCAAAAAAATATAATTCTTTTTTAGAAAATTTTCTTTTAACATTTAGAACCTAGGAAAATTAGATTTGCTTTCGTAGGGTTAAAATTGCAAAATTTTGATTTTTAAAGAACGGGATTGAATCCCGTTCATGTTTTTAGTGTTTTCAAGCTCAAATCTCCTACGTTTTTAGTCTAGTTTTCTTTGTTCTAGCTTTTTAGTTAATTAAGACTTATAAAAATCAAAAAGATCATTTTAGGTTTAATTTTAGATAATTTAGGTTTTAAATGTCTCGTTTTTAATTCCCGTTTACGTTTTAATGCTTACGTGTTTTATTTTCATTTCTTGTTTACTTGTTTTCGTGCATTTATCTACTTGTCATTTATATTTAGTAGGATTTAGACAACCAAATCAAAATCTTCGAAACCATTCAAAACGCGCGATCACGGACTTAACCTATTTTCCAATTCACGCTTCGTCGAGGAAAAATCGACCCGGGAGGTTTTTGAAACAAAATTTGGTTAAAGTTTGTTTCTCGAACCGACAGAAAATATTACTATATATTATTTGATATATCTCTGATATACTTTATTATATTATATATATAGTGTGTTTGGAGACCCGTATCAATCGTTCAAGCATTTGGTCCATGAATGATAACGGGAAATGGTCTTTCCGGGTGGCATCATTAAGCTTTCGGTAATTAATGCAAACATGTCACCCGGTAACAAGTCTAGTCGGTATCAACTCATTATCATCATTAGTCACTATGGTCATTCCTCCCTTTTTAGGGACACAATGAACGGGGCTCACCCAAGGACTATCGGAGATAGGGTAAATCAATCCGACATCAAGGAGTTTGATAACTTCCTTTTTGATCACCTCGTGGATTTTTGGATTAACCCTTCTTTGATGTTGGACCGCCGGTTTAAAGTCATCCTCCATTAATATTTTGTGAGTACAAAATTGTGGGTCAATACCCTTAATGTCGGATAATTTCCAAGCAATAGCACGCTTGTGTGACTTTAAAACCTTTAGAAGGCGGGCCTTCTCATCATCTTTTAAGTTTTTGGCAATTATGACGGGTAATTTATCGGCACCCTCCAAAAATGCATACTCAAGATGAGAAGGTAAGTCCTTGAGCTCAAGCTCGGGTGGTTCATCAATTGAAGATTTTTCGGTTTTAGGTTCTACAAATTTTAGTTCTTTTGGAGGGAGAGGAGATGATGGATCATCATTTAGAAATTCCTCAAGAAGACGAATGTCTCCCTCCGAATCATAGTAAAAGTCATCAATTTCTGGTGAAATTGAATCATCTTCAATAGCAAGGAAAGCATCGGTTTCCTCTAGAAGAAAGTCACTATCCCCGAAGGGAGTGAGAGTGGGAGAAGAGATAGAAATAATCGGTTCTGAAGTGGGATTGCCACTCGTAGAAATTTCCGAGAATCCGAGCACTTCTTGAGCATACTCCTCACAAGCTACGTCGATTACATCAATTCGATTAATCGACTCGGCATCATTGTAGGAGAAACTCGAAGTTTGACCAACTTTAAATGTTATGGCTTCATCATCAACTCGGAGAGTTAATTCTTCACCATAAACATCAATCAAAGCACGTCCGGTCCTCAAAAAGGGTCTCCCGAGAATTAAGGGAACCCGAGGGTCAACAACATAGTCAACGACTACGAAGTCGGTCAGAAAATGGAACTTTCCTACTTTCACAAAGACATCTTCGGCAATGCCGGCCGGTCGAGTCGTCGATCGGTCCGCAAGCTCAAGAATCATTTGCGTAGGAGTAAGTTCGGGGAGGGAAAGCTTCTCCCATATGGAAAGAGGCATCAAGTTGATGCTTGCACCAAGATCGGCCAAGGCTAAGCATTCAACTAACTCCGGAAAATCACATGGAATGAGAAACTTGCCGGGGTCTCCAAGTTTTTCGGGCAACTTTTTTAGGATAACCGCCGAACAATTCTCATTCACCGATGTGGTGGCTAAGTCAAACAATTTCTCCTTGTTATTAAGGAGACATTTAAACATTGTAGCAAACTTAGGCATGTGAAGAAGAGCATCCGCGAAACTAAGTTCGAAATGAAGTTTCCTAAAAATTTCAAGAAATTTCAAAGCTAGCTTATCATCTTTTTCACGGAGCTTTTGTTTGTTAACCCTTGAAGGATAAGGTATAGTCGGTTTAGGCTTGGGAGCAACAACGGGCTCATCAATTAGAACTTGAGTTTGGACTACCGGAGGTTGGATGTCTTCGGTACTTGGTTGCATCGTATCCTTTGTCACCTCGGGTACCCGTTCCACCACCTTGGGGAGAGAAGAAAAAGGAGGAGGAATCGGAGGTCCATCATAAGAAACACCACTTCGGGTGGTGATTGCTTTCAAGTCACTTCTCGGGTTAGCAATGGTATTGCTAGGAAGTGGTCCCGAACCCGAAGAAGAAGCGGTATTCATTTGAAAGAAACTAGCCATCATGTTCTTAATGTCATTTGTTAATTCATTTTTGAAAGCATTATTTTGATTCTGTATTGTAGACTACATTTCACTTCTTAATTCCGATTTCAAATTACTGATATGATTTCTCTTAGCTACCAGGACTAGCCTCATTTGTTTTCTTAAATTTCTTCAAGTCCCTCAAAGTAGCAACTTGAGTTTGTTGAATCGGAGCTTGATAAGACGTATTTCCCTGATTGAAGTTATTTCCTTGATTCTGGTTAAACCCTTGATTTTGCACATTCGGTTGAGCAAAACCGGGTGGCCGAAATTGATTAGCTTCATTCTGAGAACGATAACTAGTATTTCCCTGATTGTAGTTCACTGCGGCTGCTGACACATATCCTTGAATATTGTATTGATAACCCAAAAAAGTATTGCCATCGGTGGTGGCAGGACACTGTCGGTAAGAATGACCACCGCCACAAGTAACAAAAAATTCCTCAACAGCTTTTACGGAAGCTGGAGTTGGGGTTACTTGATGTTGTTTAAACATCGCGGTCATGGCACTAGTCATGGCACTAGCTACGAAATTGGCCATCTCTGAAGAATCAACATTACCTGCTTTCACTTGAGAAACAATCGGTTTATTTCTTGAATTACGAACCTTTGATTTGTTTCAATTAATTTTTCAACCCCATCTTGATGGCTTTCGTTCTAAAAGATTGCCACCGGTGGCAGAATTCAAAGAATCTTGATCGGATGGGTTTAAACCATTGTAGAAGGTATCGAGTTGATGCAATTCGGTAAAACCGTGATGTGGGCATGCTCGAAGGAGATCAATATCTATTTTCTCATTACGATAATCTTTAATTTGTAAGTCATTACTTAAACTTTTCATTTCATCTAAATAATGCTGCTTTAGATCCTCCATTTCTTTGAGACTCATTTCACGAGGAGGTGATTGATCGATATTAGCCGCGTGCTGTCGTTCACGAAATTCCTCAAACATGGGTCGCAAATTTTCAATGATTTCTTTATTTAATTTACTTATCAACTCTTGATTTATAATCGGAGGCTAAGGATCGATGGAATAGTGCGGGGGTTGATCAAAACCAGAATAATTAGGCTCAAAATAGTTTTGATTCATCGGTTGACAATGAAAACTTTCATGAGGACCCCCACAGTTTTCACAGCAAAGATATTGTTGTGAAAAACTCGGTGAATTTTATGGATAAAAATTATCACTAAAGTTTTGATTGTAGCTCGGTTCCTGCTCATAGATAAGCGGGACCCGTGGCGGACAATCATAACCAAAGTGAGAATCGTTTCCACATAATTCGCACAAGTATGTCTCATACAGGGGCTGTGGAGGTTGATTATAAAAGTCGGGTGTATTATTGTAAGGAAAAGGATTAGGGTCATAGACAAACTCGTTTCCGGCTCCTACAATGCTACAACTTGGACAATTTCCACTGTTAAACGGACCTCCACACATCGAGCAACCAAAATGGTTATATGAAGACATGTCGAAGAATTAAACAGATAAGAAGATAAAGAAGATAAGAATTAAACGATATAAGAGGATAAAAAAGAATATTTATAGATTTTTCAAATAGAACATAAAAAAAGAAAAAAAATTGGTATATATATATATATATTTTTTAATATTAAAAGAAAATTAAAATAGAAGTGTAAAATATTTTTGTATTTTTATAATAAGAAGAAAATATTCACAATTTGAAAGCGATAACTTCACGAGGAAGGGTCTTCAAACACTAATCTTCGAACGAAACACGATAATCGTAACACACCTCCCCGACAGCGGCGCCAAAAATTGATTCAAGCAAAATAGGATATATAATATACACCTAAAATACCTAGTTATCAATAATAGTATAAGATAAGTATTCCGTGAGGATTCTAGAAGATTACTTTTATCCAAAGTAAAATTCAAAACCTTCCCGGGTCGTATCCCGACGAGGTGCGAATTGAAAATCGATGTTAAGATCGAGATCGCGTAATTGAATATTTTAAGAATTTGATTAGGTTTTCTATTTCTACAAATATAAATGCAAAGACACGTAAAGGCAAGCAATAATTAAAGCAAGTAAAGATTTAAACATAAAAATGTAAACGGGAAATTAAAAACGCGACATTTAACCCTAAAAAATTTTAACCCTAATAATTTTCAGAATGAGAATTATATTTTTTTAATTTTTATTTTATTTAATATGAATTAAAAACGGATTTAATCTAATTAAATCATTAAAATAGTAAACTAAATTATAAAAATCTAAAAAATTCATGAAAAAGTATTTTGACCAAGTCTAAACGTAAGAAAAATAAAACGGCAAAATAAGCTGAATTAATTAAGTAGAAAATAAGCTATTTAAAGCTGAAAAGCAAAATAAGTAAAACAACCTTAAATAATAAATGTTGCAAGTAAAAACTGAAAAAGACCCAAGGGAAGATGGTTAAGTGTGTGTGGTGTTGAGGCGTTGGCTAGGGAAGGGGAGGTCACAGGTTCGACCCCTGTGACCTCTCTTTTTGTGAAACTTTTTATTTTTTTGATTTTTCATTTTGAAAAGCTAAACAACATGTAAATAAGCAAATTTACTAAAGGGACCTATTATTGAAACTTAATAATAAGCTCAGAAAAAGCTAAGAAAGATGACAGTTTAGCTTAACAAGTCTAATGACTTTCAAGCTAAACTGTTTTGGCATTACGGGCACTGATAAGTGTAAAATACTCATATCTGTTTATACCTAAAATAGCCCAATTAAACCCAAAACAAACTTAAAATGGCAAAAATATACTTGTTTTTGTGTTTTGTGTGTGCAGGTACAGATATATCAAAAATCATAAGAAAACCGTCAAAAACGGGAAACACGAACACGAGAAACGGAAGAGCACAAGAAAAGCCAAAGATTCAATGCCAAAGAAAGTCAACTCTCAGTCAACTATGGGTCATCAAAGTCAACTCACTATAAGACAAAACCCCAAAATGTTTCAAATCAACCCTCTAAGTTTCAAAAGTTACAAAAATGGTCCCTTAAACCTTAAATGGGCCTTAAACCCTTAAATACCCTTACCCGGATTCAAAAGCCCAAAACCCTTAGCCCATTTCCTTTTTTATAAAAGTCCAAGGACCTTTTCTGCCATTTTCCAAAGTCCTTTTACACTACACTTTTATAAACCAAACACAAGGACCAATTTTGCCAATAGCCTAAAGTTCAAACGAATTTTACCCTTTCAGTTATAAAAAGGAAAAAATGGCGCCAAGACCATTATCACTATTCACCGTCTCCCTCAATTCACCTTGCAGTCAAAATAAAGGGTTCTTCTTAATTGAAGGGCGATTCTGTCAATCCAAGTGGTCTACATCATGATGGCATGGTTAGATTTGTAAAAACAAGTACTCTCATTAGCTATCTCAAGCTATCAAGCCACATGGATGTAGAGAAAGCACAAAAGAAGAGGGGTTTTATGCTGGAAGCACTCACAAAACTAGCACAAGCTGTCACATCAAAAGAATGACAGCTTGGCAATCCGTTTGTGCACATTCTTGATCCAAGGGCTCATATTGAAGATCTAATGATTGGTAGAGTGTACGATTTAGATCAAAAGGAGTGTGGGCAGCAAGGAAGGCCTAGAATGTTCAGCTTCAGGCTATAAATCGCACACACTCTCACACACATTGTATCTTTTTTTTTCCTTTTTAGATTATCAATAGCTTATTGTAATTTTCTTTTAAAATCAGTTGTAATTTTCCTTTCAAGTTATGTAATCACGTTTTATATTAATGAAATTCAGTTTTAATCTTAAAAATCTGTCAAAAGCTCTCACTTCTTTTTAAATAATAAGCTAATGTTCAATAAGCTCTCTATAGCTCTCACTAGTCTCTAAGCTAGTGATAGAGCTTAATTCAGACTTATTAATCTACCTAAATAAATAAAATAAGCTAAAAACTTTGTATATTGGATTATAAGCTTATAGAAGGGGATTCAGTTAAGGAAGGAATCCCATGGACTTTACTGGCTTATTTTAAATAAGCTAGAGCTGTTGATAAGCTATTTTGAGCTCTTTTACCTTTGTTTGGCTAAGGTTACTGTAAGTCTTCATTTAAATTACTTTGTCCTTTAATATTTAGCTTAAAAATTGCTTATTAGTGTAAATGTGCTTATTTGCTTAATTTGTATGATCATTTTTACTTATATGATCTTATCCTAGCTTAGTAGGTATATATGCTTTTCTGTTTTTAGCTTAATTAGTTTAAAATTTGATTAGCTTAACTTGTCTTAAAAAAATCATAAAAAACAAAAAATAAGTAGTTTAGCTTTAAGGATTCTTAAATCTTGCTTATTTAGTTGATGATTTGTGTTTACTAAGGTTGTAATAAGCTTTTGAATATCTGGTAATCAAGTTTTAAGAAGTAAAATTTAATTTCATAAGCTCTCTTGAATCTGTCAAAATTTTAAAGGAGTGTTTGGTATAACTCACTTTGACCTCTTAAAGTCAAAGTGAGCTTTGTTTATTGTTTAAATCAGTTTTTAAGTTACTAAAGATCAGTTGAAAAAGGGTTTTTAGAAGTTAGATTTCAAAAGTTAGAAAGTTAGAGCTTATAAGGGGTTCCTGCACCAGGGGAGTCTATCATTTCTTTTTAACTTGTGAAAATCTAATCTAAGCCCTCTAAGGCTTAGATCTTGCTTGCTTTAAGTTTTTACTCTCCTAGTGAGTGTATTAAGTGCAGAGGTAACCACATAGGTTACCTGCATTTAGGCTTGTGTACTCTTGCCAAGTGCATCAGTACTAACAGCAGTTAGTACTGCTGTCACTTTTAGGTTTAATTTTAGCTAGAAAACTTAGGTTTTAGAATTTTAAATTTAAGTTGATTATAGATTAGGTGTAGCTTAATATAGTTTAAGTTAGTTTATTTTATATTTCTAGCTTAAATCCTAGTATGCATTTGCACTTAAAATAGTCATTAATTAGCCAAAAAGCCACAAATCAGTAGGAATTAGAAAGAAGCTTCTTAAATTTGATTTCTAGCTTAAGGTGTTTGATTTTATGTTTTGGATTTATAGTTCATAAGAAGTTAAGCTAGTTTGCAAAAGCTTAAGGTCTGAGTTAGCTTTTTGAATTAGTTAGCTTAATTTGATTTTGAGTGTTTAAGTGTGCATTCTGAATTTAGTTCTTTCATCTTCAAATTCAGATAGGATATAGTGTTAGTTTTCATATTAGATTTTCATTTCTAGCTTAAGTGCATTATAAGCTTTATAGAATAGTTTTCAGATTTAAGTTTGAGCTTAATTTGAGTTTTTTGCAAGTGCTTTAGTGAAAGTAAAGGCAAAAGCCCACTTACTGATTCAGCAGCTTTTATAAGCTCATTTTAAGCTCAATTTTGGTTTTTAGCTTATGTTGTCTTCATAAAAAGTGCTTAAACAAATAACAAGTGCTTATTTTTTAATTATTAAAATCAGAGGGTTTTCTTTTAAGTCCTGTCCCTTAATATTTAGTTTTTTTAGTTTTTTTTTTGTAAAAGTCAAAAATAAATAAAATAAGCAAAAAATAAAAAAAAAAAGGGGGTTTTTGGGTTGGTTTGGAGTTTTTTTTTTTGTTTTGTTCTTTTTTTGTATGTTTTATTTGGGGTTTTTAGGTGGTTTTTTTCTTGCCCTGAATCGAACCCTAGTTTTTTTAGACTCTCTTCTGAGCTTAAGACCCAACGTGGGGTTAACAAGTTTTAGTGCTTGCTTTCAATAGCTCATCCCGTTGATGCTATTGTACACATTTAATATTTACCCTTTGTTTGAGGCCTCTCCTTAATGCCCTTTTATTTTTTTTATTTTTAAGCCACTTCGAGCTTGTTGGTGGGGTTGGTTTAAAGCATAATTTAGGGGGGGCTTTTATCCGTTTTTTTTAGCTTTTGGACTTTTCTTTTTTTCTCTTAGTTAGCTAGGTTAGTGGGGATTATGATTTATCCTGAATTTTTAAATTGTGTCTAAGTTGAGCTATAGATTATTTAAATCATTTTTTTTAAGTTTTAATTTTCGAAAAGTCTTTAAAAATACACAAAAGTTTTAGAAAATTTCAAAAAAATAGTTTTTAGTTATATAAAAATTACTTTTAGGTTTACATTCAGTAAAATCATTTTTAAACCTTTTAGATTTTAATTTTCATTTTTGAGCTTTTAATTTTAAGTTTAAAAATAGGACTTTTATTTTAAAAATAGTTAAAAATAGTTTTCTTAGTTTTTATGTTATTTTAGACTTTTCTAAGTTTAAAAATCATTTTTCTAAATTTTTAGTACTTAATTTGCTATTTTTTTAGATTTAATTAGATTAAATTAGTTTTAAATTCATAAAAAAAATAAAAAAATAATCAATTTTTTTTCTTTTTCTTAAAATTTTATTTTGTCCTAATTTAGGTTTAAAAATTTAGTTTAAATTTTTAGGAGTTTAATTTAGTGAACTTGCTTATTTGTCGCGTTTTATTTGTTTCCCGTTAATTGTTAAGTGTTTAATTGTTTTTAATTGATTGTTTTTAATTGTGCTTTTAATTAATAGTTATAGAAAACCCAATCAATCTTCGAACCCATTCAAATCAATATCCAATATCAAGCGAGGTTTCAATTTCTCAAATCGTTGGGAAAACGACCCGGGAAATCATACTTTCCGGAAAACATACGTATATTATATATTATATAGCTTCCAAGAGTGAAGTTGGGTTCGGTGTATAACCCATAAAAATGGGAGTGTTTAGCCTGAATTGAGCACCAATAGTGATAGTCTCATATTTATTTTCTAATTTTATTAAATGGCTCTTCCTAAATATGCCTAACGGTAGTCTTCATCGATAAACTTTGTATCTCATTAGGAGTACACACTAAGCACGTAGAAATTAGGCTTTTCTTTAGTCAATCTAGACACAACGCTGGCATCCTCACCAAACCACTTAAACGTAAATCGTTTAATTTTTTTTGTCTAGGTCTAGGAATGATGAAACAAATCTCATAAACGTGTCATTCTCATTTTAATAGTCTTGTTACTATTAAATACATTCCGATAAATCTCGACAACTTAATCATTTCATCCGAAATGACATATTTCTTAGTTTATCTAAATGACACATGCTCCTAAATGCTAAATGCTAACATGTTTTACATGATGATTACATTTAAAATTATCATGTTTTGTATGCTTCATTTTACATGACTTACATGTTAATTGTACACCTACACTGTATTAACTTAATATATGACAATTAACGTTTAAATGCCATAGAGTCTTACACATTAATCTCGTTGATTTTTGTGTCGATGCATGCTTAGATAAACTTATATGCCTATATCTATATGTATTATGCATCTAAGTATATATTTTCTTACACTAGAATATTTTTCTTCGCGTCCGTGCCACAAATCAATAAGGTCCAAAAGAGTCGTAAAATGGTCTTATATCTTCTAGAGTCTTCACCCACACATTCCCTTAATCATCATCTCGCCTTCTTCTAAATAATCCACTCTTTCGTCAAGGAAAAGTTAGATACATATCTAACACTCATCCAAGTAGGTTTGACAACTTAAATATTTCATCCGAAATATTCAAGTATCTTTAACTTGCGATCGCAAACGTTAAAGGTCATATCCAAAAATTCATATTCAAGCCTTTTAACAACATATGTTAAAATGCTCTTCCTAAAGCTAAAAGCTTACATGAACCCTCGTGTAACAAAGGTCTTACGAGTTTTGACATAAGTGATTCGTAGCCTCTTTAACATACACACCTTAAGACTAAATACTTTCTCTTCCGTTAGTCCTTTCCATCCCCTTAGGAATGTCACGATGGTTTATCGTCATGCTCACCTGAATTAAAAGGGAAGGGAAAACACACATCTTCACATATATCCTTTAACCAAACACTCTCAAGAACTCACATAGGTGATTCTTATTCACTAGAAACCACAAGATACACTTCTACCATACACTCAAACCTCATAACTATTATTCACTCTTGTTAGTGATCATTAGTTCTAGTACATTCCCAAATCAACAAAGTGAATTGAAAAACCGAGACATCCTTACTACTATCAACCTCGAGTCATCCACCTTGTCATCTTCACAAGAAGATTCACCATGTAACCATTCCCCACAAGTGAATTTTGTAATGAAATGTGTCTCATCTTCATATCCCGACATTCATAAGCATATGTGCCTATGTTGTCAAAAGTCAAGTGAATTTTGTAATGAAATGCGTCTCATCCAATCATTTCCACTTTTTAACAAGTGAAGAACACAAAGAAGATATTCAATCTTCAAAGTGTTGTTGAGTCATCACAATATCGTGTCTTTCATTTGTTCACTTCCGTTTTTTGGCAAGTGAAGAACACATAGATGATATTCAACCTTCAAGTGTTGAGTCATCACAATGTTCTATCATTTTCACATTTTCACCTTTGATCATCAACATTAACAACCATCTACTAACATTCTTACCAATGACATCTCCTCATCACAATCATCATCATCACAATCATCCCACCAATGACATCCTCTAACAAACCCACATCCAAACCATCAAGGGTAGCCAAAATGAGTGTGAAACCCATTTGGAGGAAGAAACTAAACCCATATAACACTTCCAATGAGATCAATGTAAATTCATCTACACCAATGCCAAAACCACTCACTTCTCATCATGAACCATCTCAAGAAAACAATCACCCCAATCAAGAATTACCAAATCCTTACATTAAGGACACTCCCACATCACCATAAGTTGCCTTACATCCTCCATTTCCCATCTCACCCATCAATTCACATGTTACTCACACTCAATCTCCACCTCAAAGTGACAACCAAACTCAACACACACCACCTCTATCTCCAAGTAGAGAAAGCCTAGTTAATGACATTAATCAACTACAAGACCTATCAAACCTCTTAGCCATACATCTCTCCCAACAACAAAACAACATTCTCTCATCACCTCACTCTCCAAATCTACCAAACACCCAACAAACCTATAGTCAACACCTTCCCTTTCCATTCACGCTCATCCTTCTTCATTTATGTTTCCTCAACAAATCATCCTTATCATCAACATTTAGTTCGACCTAGAGTCTTACGATAATGTTTATCCTTAAACACCCCAAACATGAAAAGCATACATAATGCTTAACAAAGAAACCTTGAGGATTAAGGAATCTCTCAATAAAACCATTAGTCTATTTAAATCCACATCATTATCTTGGTTAGATGATGATACCATAAGGAACGTGTTGATCGAGTCTTAGCCCTTAAGCATGTGTCGGTCGAATCTTATCATTTGTTCCTAAACATTTCCATGTCTTAAGCATTCATCATTTTTTAGGTTGTTGTCTTTAGTGCCACACTTTAGAGTGCATATACCTAAAACATACATGATTTGTTCCCCACTAAGTGTCTTGCATATATATCTATCATCATTATTATATATATGTGCAATTTTCTACTAACTTTGTTTTGTGCCCCAATCAAGGGGGAGCATACACCAAGGGGGATCATTTGCAAATGTCCAAGCCATTAGGTTAAGAGTTTGCAACTAATTTGATCCATGGATCTGCTTGAGTCAATGTTCAAGGGATGTCATTGTTTAAAAGGGATTGATAGAATCAAGACTGCACATAGGATGATGCAATCTCGCCTCTTTGATTGAAGAGTTGAAGTGTAGTTAAAGTCTCGTCTAGGAGTCCACCTTTTTGTTTCGACAAAAGGGGGAGAAGAAGTGTAAACAAGTAACTTATACATTTTACTATGAGTTATAGTTTACATATTTTGTCATCATCAAAAAGGGGGAGATTGTTGGAAGAAATATTACATTACGATATTTAATCTATACATTCTCTTCATGTTTTGGTGATGACAAACATGTAACTTATAACACATAACGTAAAGTGCTTAAGTTACTCGTAATCACAAATCATGAATTCATACATCAACATCTTTCGACATCTCATGTTTTCTTCAACAACAAATTTAAGTTTGCACCCGATGTAAATCACTAAAGGTATGAACAAATAAACTTTAATTTGTTGAATGATCAAAGAAATTTTTTATTTTTCCAAACCTTACATTTTTTATATAAAATGGTACAAAAAAATTTAAAAAACATATACAAAACATTTTTGTATTTATAAGAAATGTTTTATTCAAAATAAACATTTTGAATTCAAATTTTCTACCCAAAAACGGCTAGAAAGTTCCAGAAAAACCTTCCTCACAAAAAGACAAAAAAAGGAGCGTCTGAAAAATGGGCGGCCCCCTTAATTAATTAAGGGGACCGGCCATAATTAAGGGGACCGCCCTTGTATAATTAAGGGGACCGCCCAAATAAAAAATTAATATTTTTCCCGATAAATAGTGGGCTGTTTCCACTGTTTTTCTCACCTCTTTGCACATATTTTTTCTCAGATCTAAACTCTTCTTTCAAACCTTTTTCTTTGATCACTTAACTTGTTATAAGTTTGTTTAAATGTGATCCAATCATCCATCCATTCAAGTGCAAGAGAAGAACTCTCGCTATCATCAAGATGCGAAGTTATGTAGTTTAGTTAGTGCATTCGTGACATGTCTTACATTCACAATGTATAGATCGAGTCCATGTATTCCAAACTTGTGTAATAGTTAGATCATGGTGATCATAAGAAGGTATGTTAGATCATGATGATCTTGGTAGTGTCTTGATGATGTAAAGTTGTGAAGTGTAGGAAAGATGTGAAGCGTAGTGAAGTTGTAAAGTGTAGGGAAGTTGTGAAGTGAAGTTGTGAAGTGGAGAAGTTGTATAGTTGTGTTGTGAAGTCGTGTAAGTAGTAAGATGTTTTGAAGTCGTGATATATTGGTTCTAGCTAAGATTAGAACTCGACATCTAGCTTAGTGTCAAAAATTAATATAAGCAACGTTGTGTACGGTTTTCTTCGCTAAAGAGAGCTTATTGACTAGTGAAGATAACACTAGAGTTTGGTGCTCGGGGAGTGAAGTAGGGCGAATAGGTGCTTCGTGACCGAACCACTATAAATCATCATGTCCGGTTTGCATTTCCTTTTACTTATCTCTTTACATTTATACTTGCATTTATCACTCTA
>BQNB010051755.1:0-40821 GCA_026074375.1 Tanacetum coccineum | reverse complement strand
TGAGTGACTCAGTGATACCTACTCGCCAAGTACAACAAAGTACGGGCCAAGCAGGACAGACTCGAGAGATCACTCTCACAGCAGAGGTCATTCCCTCAGTAGGGAACGCCCCCGAATGGAAGATCGCCCCCGGGGCATTGAAGATTCGTATGGCGATACTTATTCCTAGGGGACCAAAACCAAGTATAGAGATCGATCTCGTGACGAAGATCGATCCCGCAACATAAAAAGATGGAGAGAAAGTGAATCCCCATCATCTCGCGGATCAGAAAGCAGCACCAGTAACAGAGGACACTGGAAGTCAAGGACAAAAAGGCGCAGGCTGGCCGATGAAGACGATTTGGCCGAACCCTCGACCTACGAGGATGTAGATCCATTCATGCCTCAAATTCGCAACTTCAAAAGTTCGCGGAAGACGCGCATGCCCAACAATGTGAAAACTTATGACGGGACCGGAGACCCGGAAGACCACTTGAAAATCTTCCAAGCTGTGGCACAAGTGGAACGTTGGGCAATGCCTACATGGTGTCACATGTTCAACTCTACCTTAATAGGGGCTGCGAGGGTCTGGTTTGATGAACTACCTCCAGAAAGCATAGATGGGTACAAGGGTCTTAAAGCAGCCTTCCTAGCATACTTCATGCAGCAGAAGAAGTATGTGAAAGATCCAGTAGAAATTCACAACATTAAGCAGAGGGACGGGGGGACCATTGAGGATTTCATGAAGCGATTCAAAATTGAAACCGGGCGCATGAAGGGAGCCCCTGAATGCATGCGGATCTCCGGGTTCATGCATGGGGTCAACAACCCCGAACTAACAAAGCGTCTTAACGAACACGTCTCAAAGACCATGGAAGAAATGATGACAGTCACCACTGCCTTCATACGAGGAAAAGCTGGTGCCGCTTCCAAAAAGAAAGTTCACTCATCGTGGAAATCACAAGACCAGTCCAAGAGGCACACTCCCGAGCGAAAATCTGACTTCTGAGGTCAGTCGAGGGAAGGACGGGGGTCTAGCAGGTTTACCCCCTTACCAAAACGCCCAAAGAAATCCTCGCGGCCGAGGCAGGAAAGTTTAAACCATCACTGCCCATGGTAACCCCGGTAGAAAAAAGAAGTGGCAACAAGTTTTGCGATTTCCACAATGATAAAGGACATAGCACGGACGAGTGCATGCGATTAAAGAAGCAGATTGAAGAATTAGTGCAAGCAGGAAAGCTCTCGCACTTGATAAAAGAAATCAAGCAAGGTCGAGATCAAACAAAGAATGGAAAGAAGGAAGCCCCGGCTAAAGACAAATCCCTAGCAATTTATATGATACAGCCATGGCAGAAAATGACAAGGCAAAAGTTGACCCAAAGCTTTGCCCGTGTCACTGAAATTAGGTTCCCACCGCTAGCTAACAGCGATGGGACAGAAGGTCCGCTTGTCATAGAAGCTAAAATTGGTGGACACATGATCCATCGCATGTATATAGACGGGGGTTCCTCTACGGAAGTACTCTATGAGCACTGCTTCAACCAGCTCCGGCCGAAAATCAAGAATCAAATGGTCCCGGCAACGACATCCTTAACCAGTTTTAGTGGAGAAACTATATGTCCGTTGGGACAGCTTAGGCTTTTGGTAACAATCGGAGACGCAGATCATTCTACAAGAGCATGGATGAATTTCATGATCGTACGATCAATTTCACCATACAATGGTATCATTGGGCGACCGGGTATAAGAGAAATCCGAGCGGTGCCATCCACGGCCCACGGAATGCTTAAGTTTTCTGTCGACGGAGGAATAGTAACTATCCGTAGCACTATCCTGATACCTGCCAAGTACGCCACAGTGATTACCTCACCCAAAGAGATACCCAAAGCAGCAAAAGTCCGTCATGAAAATTTTAAAGTAGCTATACATCCGAATTTCCCTAATTATGAAGTGGCAATCGGAGGGACGCTATCCCCAGAAAGACGAACGGAACTATGCACGCTCCTGAAGGAAAACCTAGATATATTCGCGTGGCAGCCATCGGACATGACAGGAGTACCACGATCAATAGCTGAACATCGGCTCAATATCCGGGAAGGATACTCGCCCGTTCGACAGAAGAAAAGGGGCCAGGCCCGGGAACGCGCAAAAGCTATCCAAGTGGAAGTACAAAAACTAGTAGAGGCAGGGATCATGAGAGAAGTCTATTACCATGACTGGTTGTCCAATCCAGTCATGGTGAAAAAGCATGACAGTAGCTGGCGGATGTATGTAGATTTCACGGACTTAAACAAGGCATGTCCGCGGGATTGTTACCCCCTTTTAGAAATTGACTGGAAAGTCGAATCTCTCTGCGGCTACCCCTTTAAGTGCTTCTTAGACGCTTACAAAGGGTATCACCAGATACAGATGGCAGAGTCAGATGAAGAGAAAACGGCTTTCCACACAAGCCAAGGGGTATATTGTTACACAAAAATGCCTTTTGGTCTCAAGAACGCTGGCGCCACGTACCAGCGGCTAGTAGACAAGCTTTTGACAGTCAGGTTGGTCGGAACATGGAAGTGTACGTTGATGACTTGGTCATTAAGACCCACATAGAGGCGTAAATGCTTAGAGACATCGATGAAACGTTCCGTACGTTATGAAAAATAAACATGAAGCTTAACCCTAAAAAATGTACGTTTGGGGCAATGGAAGGAATGTTCTTAGGGTACATGATTACCTCGGAAGGGATAAAACCATGCCCTAACAAAACAGAAGTTGTACTACAACTCCCGTCCCTACGGACAATCAAGGAGGTCCAGAGCCTAAACGGGAAATTGGCGAGCCTGAATAGATTCCTCTCTAAATCAGCAGAAAAGTCATTGTCGCTATTTAAAACCTTGAAGAGGTGCATTAAAAAGAGCGACTTCCATTGGACACCAGAAGAGGAACAAGCCTTCAAGCAGTTAAAGCAGCATTTGTCGGAGCTACCCCTGTTAGTAGCACCCAAACCAAAGGAGGAATTGATTATGTACCTATCCACCTCTTACGGCGCAATCAGTGCGGTGTTAATGACTGAAAGAGGCACGGTTCAGACACCAATCTACTTCGTAAGCCGCGCTTTGTAGGGGCCTGAACTAAACTACACCCCAATGGAAAAGCTTGTCCTATCGCTGGTTTTTGTCGCTAAGAGGTTGCAGAGGTATTTCCAAACGCATCCTATTGTGGTTATTACTGACCAACCAATTAAGCAAATAATGTCACGTCCTGACGTGGCGAGACGATTATAAAAATAGAGTGCCATGCTGGGAGAACACAACATCACGTACCGCCCACGGACGTCTGTGAAAGGACAAATCCTAGCAGATTTCTTGGTAGAAAAGCCTGACGAAAATCCACCAGACACACAAGTGGTTGAAGCCCCGCAAGAACCATGGACACTATTTACTGATGGATCATCATGTGTAGATGGGTCCAGCGCTGGCTTAATAGTGACAAGCCCGGAGGGAGCGGAGTTCACCTATGCGCTAAGGTTTCAGTTTACCGCTTCCAACAATGAGGCAGAGTATGAAGCACTGATAGCCGGTCTCCGGATAGCAGCACAGATGGGCGTGCGCAATGTGCACGTAAGTGTAGACTCTAAGTTAGTAGCAAACCAGGTCCTAGGGACGTATGTCGCTAAAGAAGAAAATATGATCAAGTACCTGGAGAAGGTCAAGAGCCTGGTCAGCGGCTTCGCTAGCTTTTCTATAAACCAAGTACCACGAAGCAAAAATAAGAAAGCAGATGCCTTGAGCAAAATTGCGTCAACCAGCTTTGCGCATCTATCTAAACAAGTCTTGGTTGAAATACTCAAAGAAAAATACATACAAGAAGAGGAAGTAGCAACGGTAGTAGAAGAAGAGGAAACAACATGGATGACCCCGATAATGGAATACCTGAAAGATGGGACTCTTCCTGGTGATAGAAAGGAGGCAAGCAAACTACGCATAAAAGCCAGACAATACGAATTGTTGGAAGGGATTCTCTACAGGAGGTCATTCCTAAAGCCGTGGCTAAGGTGTGTCGGACCACTTCAAGCGGATTACGTGATCCGTGAAATTCATGAGGGGTCGTGCAGTATGCACGCAGGACCGCGATCAGTAGTAGCCAAGGCTATGCGGCTGGGATATTATTGGCCAACCATGCACCGGGACACACGAGAGATGATACAAAAGTGCAACGATTGCCAAATACATCGTCCCATGCCAAGAAACCCTCAGCAGCCGCTAACCCCGATCACGGCCCCGTGGCCGTTCTACAAATGGGGAATTGATATAGCTGGTCCTTTCCCGGAAGGGCCGGGTAAGGTCAAGTTTTTGATAGTCGCTATGGATTATTTCACGAAATGGATAGAAGCGAAAGCCGTGGCGACAATCACAGGAAATCAGGTGAAAAAATTCGTATGGGACAATATTGTATGCCGCTTTGGTCTCCCAGGAGAAATAATCTCGGATAACGGCAAACAATTCAGTGACAATCCATTTAAAGATTGGTGTGATAAATTGAACATCACACAACGATTCGCCTCAGTGAAACACCCGCAGTCCAATGGACTTGTGGAAAGGGCAAACCGAAGCTTGGGTGAAGGAATCAAGGCACGCCTGGGCGAAGGGAATAAGAATTGGATAGAGAAACTTCCCCATGTTCTTTGGGCCCATTGCACGATGATTAAGTCAAGCCACAGTGATACCCCTTTCTCCCTGACCTATGGTACGAAAGCCGTCATACCTACGGAAATCAGAATGCCAACTTATTGCACCGCGGCAGTAGACACCGTACATAATGATGAAGAGCTACGACTAAATTTGGATCTACTGGAAGAAAAGCGGGAGTGTGCATCAATCTGTGAAGCCAAGGCCAAAATGAAGATGACAAAGTATTACAATGCTAGGGTCCGTGGTGTTGCTTTTAGACCTGGAGACTTTGTTTATCGTAGCAATGACACAAGTCATGCTGCGGTCGGTAGGAAACTTGGACCAAAGTAGGAAGGACCTTATGAGGTCACGGAAGCACTAGGAGATGGAGCATACAATCTAAGGACTATGGATGGCACGGACCTTCCGCGGACATGGAACATTGCCAATCTAAAGAAATGCTACCTCTAGGCAGCATCACATACATGGATGAACCTTCGTTGTCATTAGGACCCTTAATAAAAGTAATCCATGTACCTTTTTTAACTTTTGTTCTTCGGATATTAATAAAACTCCGCAGGGTCTAGCTAACCCTGCGACTTCTTTATTTTAAAAATTTTTCTATGTTAATTTTCTCCTTTTCCTTATTTGTTATTCATCATTCCATGAATGCATGCACAATATTGTGATTATCTCCGGATGTTTATAGGATAAGTACCCTATAAATTGCTTGTCGTGTAAGAGGGTTGCAACCCCAACGGCCACGGATTATGTATCTTTAATCTGTGTGCCAAAGACGTTGGGCACATAAAGAAAGACTCCCATGGAGCACGTAAGTCGCTAAACGCGCCATATATATACATCAAAGAAAATTAAGTTATTCACTTACAAAAAAAAATTGTTGCCCACGGACACCCATGGGAATATTACATTCAAAGATACTAAATATCAAAGTACCACAGGTGGTACTACGGCTCAAGGCCAATTCAAATTATACATAGCAGGCAGAGACGTAGATCTAATAAGACGGGGAGATGCTTCATCTTCTGGTAGCTCAGTCTAGACAGCTGCATCCTTCAGTAAGATTTGAAGACCCTGAGGAACGGTCGTACGGAGACAGGAATCCCATCCGACCTAGCGTGATGGGCAGAACCAACTCAGTGAGTACGACACACAATCCGGCATTTCTTTTTCTTTTCTGCCCGGCTTATGTTTGCAGCTACGGCAACCTCTAAGAGCATCTCCTCCTTGAAAGCTCAAGGGTCTTTCGGGTCACGTACCTCAGGGTATACAGGGATCTTCAATTGTGAGGAGCTAGGACGAAGGTCGCAGATCCATTGGGGAGCGTCTTCTCCGGTATCGCTTTCCAAATGTAAGGACGCCATAATTATATCCATGGGAGCATCCTTAAGCTTTTCTAGTTCATCAATTAGCGGATACTTTAGATCTTTCAAGGCTTGCATAGTTGCCATAAATTTGGCCTCGGCTTTTGGATCATAGCTCAATGTTGCCAAGTCTATCTTCTACTTCTCCTTGCCCCACCCCATATTTTAGGCCATCGCAAAAACCTTTGGTGATCCCGGCAGACACCACATTGGCAAAAGCCTACCTCAACTCCAAGGATTCCGCACACTTTAGCATGGCCAAACGCAAACCGTGCCCCATAACCCACCGGCGACCAGCTATCGCTGTTAGCATATGAGGATACAGCTCCTCATCAAAATCTATACTTAGAGCATCCAACCTTGCATCCATCTCCGCACATCGTATGCTCTCTCGTTCATCCTTATACTTCTTGAACTCCTAAAACGCGGCTTTTATTCTTTCCTCGCCCGTAATCCGCATTTGAAGGTTGGACACCTATGCAAATGAAATAACGTTGTTAACTTGGGGTCTGATAATTTAGGTATGGTGGCTTTGCCAACTCCTTAGTTAGATCAGCATTCTTAGGCCTCCGCGGCTTTTTTCATGTCCCACCTAACTCAAGTAAGTCTCAGGTTTACCCATCTTATTCCGAAGGTCTTGTGCTCTGTACCCACAACCCTAAGAGCATTGATTTCCTGCTCAAGCTTCTGTATCTCTTCCTCCCTTGCTTGGATTCTCTGATCTCGTCTAGCTACACTTTTTGTGGCCCTCTTCTGCAGCCTGATCTCTTGCTCAAACCTCAACCTAAGTTGGGAACCTAAAGCCACTTGCCGTGCCAGGTTTATGTTATACTGGCCTAGAAAATCATCATTGGGCAAGTGGCGTAACTCTGAAAAATATCCCGGCGGTACTATGTGGTCCACCACGTCCAGGCATATGTTCGAGGTGTCCAAGCGACAGTTGTTGGTCACACCCCATCCTGGCTGAAATATACTGTTGGGAGACCCAACAAGGGATGTAAAGGAGGAAGACTTCTTAGAGTCTGGATCACCCGCGACGGTAGCCCTTTGGAAGACATGCATTAATGACAAAAGGGACATGCGGTCCATTAGCACAGTTTTAAAAAAAAACAACAACAGGGGAGTACAAGAATACAAACGGATCACTTACTGGGCAATATCCCCCACAGGGATTGACTCTGGCCTCGCATAAGATACCGGGTCCTGGTCACTCACATCGACAGAAGCCTCCTGTGGCGCAGGTGTGGAGAACGTAGAGCCCGTCTCTAATCCCATTGAAGCAAGCGATTTTCCTCCAAGGGCACTCTGTGTCGGACGGGAGGCATCATGTTCTTTCCTCAGCACCTTAGGTGGTGCATTCGCATTAGCCCTGTCATTACCCCCTCAGCGGTGCTTTATGTTCACAGGGGGTCCCATGGTAGCAACCTCCTTCTCCAGGCCCACTTTTGGGGTGGCTCCTGTAGAAGATGCATTCCCTGGGGGAGGGATTTCAGGTGCCACCGTCTCCTAGACTTGGTCTTCCATGCCAGTACCCTCAGTAATTTGTTGAGAGGGGTTCTCATTATCAAAGTTTTGTGTTTTTGTGAGGAAGGTTGTATCTGGTATAGAAGCTTCTATTTTGGGGGGAAAATCAGATTTCAAATTTTATATTTAAATAAAACATTTCTTTTATTAAAAAGTATTTTGTGTTTATTTATTTTTATGAAAAATACTTTTGTAGAAATGTAGTGGTTAAGAAAAAATATTTTTCTTTGATCATCCTACAAGTTTAATTTGTTTGTACATACCTTATGTGATTTACATTGGGTGCAAACAAATGTTGGTGTTGATGTAGACTTGAGACATCGAGTGTTGTTGATGCATGTATGCATTGATGATTTGTGATTACGAGTAACTTGCGTACTTTATGTTTTGTATTACAAGTTACATGTTTGTTGTGGTATATCTTATATCATAACACGGGGTCGATTCTTGGATTTGGCTAGTTTCTAGAGAGAGAAACACTTGAGAGAGTTTTCTAGAGAGAGAAAATGTGTTTCTATGAAAAGAAAAGAAATGACTAGCTTGCCTCTTCCAAAGTTGGAAGAGGCTTATATAGTACTTACAATATACCGGGTATTCGTACCCGACTTAAAACCGAAAAACGTACTATTAACTATTAAACTACGAGCTATAGTAAACAGTAAAATACACGGGGTGACCGAGTCTTTTTCTAATATCTAACAATCTCCCCCTAAGGGAGGTCACCCCTGACAATACCAAACTTAATCACTTCAGTCTTTAGCTCGTAGACATTTGATATCTTGTACATTTGGGATAGTGATCTTTTGATTCATCTTAGACTTGTCTTTGACTGTGATCTTGAGCTTTCTTGAGATCATCGCCCAAACATAATCTTACATCATCTTGTAATTGATCGCCATCTTGTGCACTTGTGAAGAAATACATGACATCAGAGTTTGCGGAAGCTTTGACACCTTTATGAGGTCTTTCATAACTTCATAACAAGTGTAGGTCGTGTCTGAGCATTCGGTCATTCACTTGATATCTGAGGTGCTGCGAATTTCCATCTCCATCTCCATCTTTAAGATATCCTGTAATGAAACAGTTAGTAATAAAGAGGCACAGTCATCGTTGGTCCTATTTATACTATGTCCTCGACAGTTGTGCACAGTTAGATGGTGGACACGTGTCCCACTCACTTTTTTGGATGGCTGGGATTAGGAGGTAGGTGAAACGCTTGTGGGCCCACACGTCCCATTAGCCGCTTCTCGGTTCTTGAGTCCTGTTTTTATGCTATGGGGCCCCACATATAGCGTTTGATGGTTTTACGTTTTTAGGATGGTTTGGAAGTTAGTCTAGCAACCGTTACCGCGGTCCTGACCGCGGTCACGCCTCCTAGACTGGGGTGACATGATGACGTATAGTATGGACCGGCCCGGCCCATTCATACTATTGTGGGCTTGGTAGCTGCTAGTGGGCTTCCGGCCCACTCCGCGGTCACGGCCACCTGGACCTACGGGTCGTGGTCAATGGCACACTGTCCGTGGCCGCCGCATCTTCATAAGATATCTTTAAGGATAACTTAATTAAATAAGAGATATGCTTTACTTATTTAAATCATTCAGGATAAACCCGAATCCCGACAATATCGGCCGCGTCTTGGGCCGAAAGATACGGAAACCCTAAAAGGAACGCAATTATCATCGATACAGGTATCACACAAAACCCTAATTACAGCCGATTACTCCCAAAATCATATACTTACTCTCACGCCGGAGTCTAATCGTGGGATCCGCTCCCACGATAAGGTTAACGGTGTTTGTTTCCTTGTGCAGGGTCCTTTAGCAAATTCACTTGGTACAAGAACAAGGCACTCTATACCCGAATAGCAACCTATTCGGATCAAGCTAGACCCGACCTAACTTTTGTATCAACACTCACCATTTGCCTCGAAGCAAAAAACAATTACACTAAGGTTTAGTTTTTAAACCGAACATGTATTTGTGGTTACATAATTACTTATTCTTAAGCAGAATTACAAGCGGAAAAAATAAGCAATCACAAAAACCCGCTAAAACTAAAACTACGAAGACATCCTGCCAATCATTATGAAGAAGGCACGGCGTGACAAGCGAAAAAAATTCCAGACCAGACTAAATTTTAGAGAAAACTCCAAGAAAACCCGAAGAGAAAGGGAGAACTCATTAAACTCGAGGGCAGAAAACTAGCCCGCGAGATTCCATCCTGGGAGATCCAGGACACGAGGTCGCAAAAGGCGCGATGACAGAAATGTGTTTAACCGCCTGAGCCACCGAAGGAAGAGCGTGCATGAGTGACTCAGTATGATATAGCGGGGAGGCGCGACCCCACAAAGCATCCAACTAAAAGCAGTGAACAACAATACCGTCTTCGCCAAGCACAACAAAGTCCGGGCCAAGCAGGACAGATTCGAGAGATCACTCTCACAGCAGAGGTCATTCCTGCAGTAGGGAACGCCCCCGAATGGAAGATCGCCCCCGGAGCATTGAAGATTCGTATGGCGAATACTTTATTTCCTATGGTAACCAAAACCTAAGTATTAGATATCGATCATCGTAACGAAGATCCGTCCCGCAACAATAAAAAGATGGAGAGAAAGTGAATCCCCATCATCTTGCGGATCAGAAAGCAACACCAGTAATAGAGGACACTTGAAGTCAAGGACAAAAAGGCGCAAGCTGGCAGATGAAGACGATTTGGCCGAACCCTGGACCTGCGAGGATGTGGATCCGTTCACACCTCGAATCCGCAACTTTAAAAGTTCACGGCAGATGCGCATGCCCAACAATGTTAAAACTTATGACGAGACCGAAGACCCGGAAGACCACTTGAAAATCTTCCAAGCCGTGGCACAGGTGGAACGTTGGGCAATGCCTACATGGTGTCACATGTTCAACTCTACCTTAATAGGGGTCGCGAGGGTCTGGTTTGATGAACTACCTCCAGAAAGCGTAGATGGGTACAAGGGTCTTAAAGCAGCCTTCCCGAGCATACGTCTGCAATAGAAAGAATATTGAAAATCCAGTAAAATCACAACATTAAGCAGAGGGATGGGGAGAGCATTGAGGATTTCATGAAGCGATTCAAAATTAAAATTGGGCGCATGAAGGGAGCCCCTGAATGCATGCGGATCTCCGGGTTCATGCATGGGGTCAACAACCCCGAACTAACAAAGCGTCTCAACGAATACGTTTCAAAGACCATGGAAGAAATGATGTCAGTCACCACTGCCTTCATACGAGGAGAAGCTGCTGCCACTTCCAAAAAGAAAGGTCACTCATCGTAGAAATCACAAGACCAGTCCAAGAGGCACGCTCCTGAGCGAAAATCTGACTTCCGAGGTCGGTCAAGGGAAGGATGGGGGACTAGCAGGTTACCCCCTTACCAAAACGCCCAAAGAAATCCTCGCGGCCGAGGCAGGAAAGTTCAAACCATCACCGCCCATGGTAACCCCGGTAGAAAAAAGAAGTGGCAACAAGTTTTGCGATTTCCACAATGATAAAGGACATAGCACGGACGAGTACATGCGATTAAAGAAGCAGATTGAAGAATTAGTGCAAGCAGGAAAGCTCTCGCACTTGATAAAAGAAATCAAGCAAGGTCGAGATCAAACGAAGAATGGAAAGAAGGAAGCCCCGGCTAAAGACAAATCCCTAGCAATTTATATGATACAGCCGTGGCAGAAAATGACAAGGCAAAAGTTAACCCAAAGCTTTGCCCGTGTTCAACTGAAATAGTTCCCACCAGCTAGCTATAAACATGTGGACAGAATGGCCGCTTGTCATAGACTCGAAATTTGGTGGACACATGATCCATGCGCAAGAAAGAGTTAGAACGGGGTTCCCCTCTACGGAAGTACTCTATGAGCACTGCTTCAACCAGCTCCGGCCGAAAATCAAGAATCAAATGGTCCCGGAAATGACATCCTTAACCGGTTTTAGTGGAGAAACTATATGGCCGTTGGGACAACTTAGGATTTTGGTAACAATCGGAGATGCAGATCATTCTACAAGAGCGTGGATGAATTTCATGATCGTATGATCAATTTCACCATACAATGGTATCATTGGGCGACCGGGTATAAGAGAAATCCGAGCAGTGCCATCCACGGCCTACAGAATGCTTAAGTTTCCTGTCGACGGAGGAATAGTGACTATCCGTAGCACTATCCTGATACCTTCCAAGTACGCCACAGTGATTACCTCACCCAAAGAGATACCCAAAGCAGCAAAAGTCTGTCATGAAAATTTTAAAGTAGCTATACATCTGAATTTCCCTGATTAGGAAGTGGCAATCGGAGGGACACTATCCCCAGAAGGACGAACGGAACTATGCATGCTTCTGAAGGAAAACCTGGATATATTCGCGTGGCAGCCATCGGACATGACAGGAGTACCACGATCAATAGCTGAACATCGGCTCAATATCCAGGAAGGATACTCGCCCGTCCGACAAAAGAAAAGGGGCCAGGCCCGGGAACGCCAAAAGCTATCCAAGTGGAAGTACAAAAACTAGTAGAGGCAGGGATCACGAGAGAAGTCTATTACCACGAATGGCTGTCCAATCCAGTCATGGTGAAAAAGCATGACGGTAGCTGGCGGATGTGTGTAGATTTCACGGACTTAAACAAGGTTTGTCCGCAGGATTGTTACCCCCTTCTAGAAATTGACTGGAAAGTCAATTCTCTCTGCGACTACCCCTTTAAGTGCTTCTTGGACGCTTACAAAGGATATCACTAGATACAGATGGCAGAGTCAGATGAAGAGAAAACGGCTTTCCACACAAGCCAAGGGGTATATTGTTACTCAAAAATGTTTTTTGGCCTCAAGAACGTTGGCGCCACGTACCAGCGGCTAGTAGACAAAGATTTTGACAGTCAGGTTAGTCGGAACATGGAAGTGTACATTGATGACTTGGTCATTAAGATCCACACAGAGGCGGAAATGCTAAGAGACATCGATGAAACGTTCCGCACGTTACAAAAAATAAACATGAATCTTAACCCCAAAAAAAGTACGTTTGGGGCAATGGAAGGAATGTTCTTAGGGTACATGATTACCCCGGAAGGGATAAAACCATGCCTCAACAAAACAGAACTTGTACTATAACTCCCATCCCCACGGACAATCAAGGAGGTCCAGAGCCTAAACGGGAAATTGGCGAGCCTGAATAGATTCCTCTCCAAATCAGCAGAAAAGTCCTTACCGCTATTTAAAACCTTGAAGAGGTGCATTAAAAAGAGTGACTTCCATTGGACACCAGAAGAGGAACAAGCCTTCAAGCAGTTAAAGCAGCATTTATCGGAGCTACCCCTGTTAGTAGCACCCAAACCAAAGGAGGAATTGATTATGTACCTATCCACCTCTTACGGCGCGGTGTTAATGGCTGAAAGAGGCACGGTTCAGACACCAGATCCTACTTGTAACCGCGCTTTGAAGTGGCCCCGAACTGAACTAACACCCAAGGAAAACTTGTCCTACACTAGTTTTTTTAGGCCGCTAAGGAGGTAGCGGGAGTTATATTCCAAGCGCATCCTATTATGGTTATTACCGACCAACCAATTAAGCAAATAATGTCACGTCCCGACGTGGCGGGACGATTACAAAAATGGAGTGTCATGCTAGGAGAACACAACATCACGTACCGCCCACGGACGTCTGTGAAAGGACAAATCCTAGCAGATTTCATGGTAGAAAAGGCAGACAAAAATCCACCAAACACACCAGTGGTTGAAGCCCCGCAAGAACCATAGACATTATTTACTGATGGATCATCATGTGTAGATGGGTCCATCACCATCACTAGGCTTAAAAGGACAAGCCCGGAGGAGCGGAGTTTCAACCTATGTGCTAAGGTTTCAGTTTACCCGCTTCCAAACAATGTAGCATAGTATGAAGCACTGATAGCCGGTCTCCGATAGTAGCCACAGATGGGCGAGCCAATGTGCACGGTAAAGTGTAGACTCAAGTTGTAAGCAAACCAGTCCTAGGGACGTATTCGCTAAAGAATAAAATAGATTCATTACCTGGGAAGGTCCAAGAGCATGGTCAGGCGGCTTCGCTAGCTTTTCTATAAACCAAGTACCATGAAGCAAAAATAAGAAAGCAGATGCCTTAAGCAAAATTGCGTCAACCAGCTTTGCACATCTATCTAAACATGTCTTGGTTGAAATACTCAAAGAAAAATCCATACAAGAAGAGGAAGTAGCAACGATAGTTGAAGAAGAGGGAACAACATGGATGACCCCGATAATGGAATACCTGAAAGATGGGACTCTTCCTGGTGATAGAAAGGAGGCAAGCAAACTACGCATAAAAGCCAAACAATACAAATTGTTAGAAGGGATTCTCTACAGGAGGTCCATATATTTTTGTATACAGAATTATATTTCTAAAGCCGTGGCTAATGTGTGTTGGACCACTTCAAGCGGATTACATGATCCGCAAAATTCATGAGGGGTCGTGCAGTATGCACGCAGGACCGTGATCAGTAGTAGCCAAGGCTATGCGGCTGGGATATTATTTGCCAACCATGCACCGGGACGCACGAGAGATGATACGAAAGTGCACCGATTGTCAAATACATTATCTCGTGCCAAGAAACCCTCAGCAGCCGCTAACCCCGATCACGGCCCCGTGTCCATTCTACAAATGGGGAATTGATATAGCTGGTCCTTTCCCAGAAGGGCCGGGTAAGGTCAAGTTTTTTATAGTCGCTATGGATTATTTCACGAAATGGATAGAAGCGAAAGCCATAGCGACAATCACAGGAAATCAGGTGAAAAAATTCATATGGGACAGTATTGTATGCCGCTTTGGTCTCCTAGGAGAAATAATCTCAGATAACGGCAAACAATTCAGTGACAATCCATTTAAAGATTGGTGTGATAAATTGAACATCACACAGCGATTCGCCTCAGTGAAACACCCGCAGTCCAATGGACTTGTGAAAAGGGCAAACCGAAGCTTGGGTGAAGGAATCAAGGCACGCCTGGGCGGAGGGAATAATAATTGGATAGAGAAACTTCCTCGTGTTCTTTGGGCCTATTGCACGATGATTAAGTCAAGCCACAGTGATACCCCTTTCTCCCTGACCTATGGTACGGAAGCCGTCATACCTACGGAAATCAGAATGCCAACTTATCGCACCGCGGCAGTAGACACCGTACATAATGATGAAGAGCTACGACTAAATTTGGATCTACTGGAAGAAAAGCGGGAGCGTGCATCAATCTGTGAAGCCAAGGCCAAAATGAAGATGACAAAGTATTACAATGCTAGGGTCCGTGACGTTGCTTTTAGACCTGGAGACTTTGTTTATCGTAGCAATGACGCAAGTCATGCTGCGGCCGGTAGGAAACTTGGACCAAAGTGTGAAGGACCTTATGAGGTTACGGAAGCACTAGGAGATGGAGCATACAAGCTAAGGACTATGGATGACACGGACCTTCCGCGGACATGGAACATTGCCAATCTGAAGAAATGCTACCTCTAGGCCGCATCACATATATGGATGAACCTTCGTTGTCATTAGGACCCTTAATAAAAGTAATCCATGTACCTTTTTAACTTTTGTTCTTCGGATATTAATAAAACTCCGCAGGGTCTAGCTAACCCTGCGACTTCTTTATTTTTAAAAAAATTCTATGTTAATTTTCTCCTTTTCCTTACTTGTTATTGTCATTCCATGAATGCATGCACAATATTGTGATGATCTCCGGATATTTATTGGATAAGTACCCTAATAATTGCTTGCCGTGTAAGAGGGTTGCAACCCTAGCGGCTACAGATTCTGTATCTTTAATCTGTGCCTAAGACGTTGGGCGCATAAAGAAAGACTCCCATAGAGCACGTAAGTCGCTACACGCGCCATATATATACATCAAAGATAATTAAGTTATCCACTTACAAAAAAGAAAAATTGTTGCCCACGGACATCCATGGGGATATTACAATCAAAGATACTAAAAATCGAAGTACCACAGGCGGTACTACGGCTCAAGGCCAATCTAAATTATACATCGCAGGAAGAGACTTGGATCTAACAAGTCTAGGAGATGACCTGTCCTCTAGAGACTCAGTCTAGGCAGCTGCATCCTTAAGCAGGATTTAAAGACCTTAAGGAATCACGGTGGGCACGGAAACAGGAACCCTGTTCGACCTGGCATGATGGGCGGAACCAACTCTGTGAGTGCGACACACAATCCGACATTTCTTTTTCTTTTTTGATCGACTTATGTTTCCAGCTACAACATCCTCTAAAAGCATTTCCTCTTTAAAAGCCTAATGGTCTTTCGGGTCACGTACCTCCGGGTACACAGGTATCTTGAGCTGGGAAGAACTGGGGCGAAGGTCACAGATGAATGATGGAGCGTCCTCTCCAGTATCACTTTCCAAGTGTAGGGATGCCATAATTAGGTCTATGGGAGCATCCTTTAACTGTTCCAGCTGATCGACTAAAGGATACTTCAAGTCCTTTAGAGCCTGAAGGGCCGTGGTGAATTTAGTATCAGCCTCAGGGTCATACGCCTTAATAACTGCTAAGTCTAGCTTGGCCTCTCCATGCTCTACTCTATATTTGAGTCCCTCGCTCATACCTTTAACTAAACCATCGAATACGACATCGGAAAATGCATGCCTCAGTTCCGTAGACTCAGCACATTTCATGACCGCTAAGTGTAAGCCATGCTCGATAACCCATCGATGACCTGCGACCGCCGTCAACATATGAGGGTACAATTCCTCATCAAAATCTACGCTCAACGCGTCTAATCTTGCATCCATTTCCGCGTAACGTTTCTCTACCTTGTCATCTTCATACCTCTTAAACTCCTCAAACGCGGCTTTAATTCTTTCCTCACCTGTAACCTGCGCTTAAAGGGCTGCGACTTGCTAGGACAGCTGATTGTTATTTACTTGAAGGTTTGAGAACTTGGCGCGGAGGCTATCCAACTCCTTGGCTAGTTTTGTATTCTTGGCCTCCGCGACATTTCTCATATCGACCCCAGCTTTAAGAAGGGTCCCCAAGTTCTTTGACTGATCACGGAGCCCCTGAACTTCTACTTTCACGGATCTGAGGGACACAATTTACTGATCCATATAAGATCCAGGGACCTCGTAATTTCCTCCTCTCAGGCCCCCTTGTGGAAAAATTTTTTTTTCTGGTCTTGTTTAGCAACTTTGCTTTTGGCCTTCGTTAACAGTCTGATATCTTGTTCGTACCTCAGCCTCAGCTGGGAACCCATAGCTACCTGCCGTTCTAGATTTATGTTATATTGGTTCAGAAAGGCATCGTTGAGCAGATGGCGTAACTCCAAAAAGTACCTCGGTGGTACTATGTGATCCACCACGTCCTGACACACATTCGGAGTGTCCAGGCGACAGCTGTTGGTAACTCCCCACCCAGGCTGATATATGCTCCCTGGTGACCCAACCATAGATGTAAAGGAGGTTGACTTCTCCGACTCTAGATCCTTTGCGACGGGCGCCTTCTTGGACGCTTTATGGCACAAAGCAAAACATATATGATTTATCAGCATGGCTACACTTTCGGAGGTATAAAACAATTAAGGGACAGAAACATAATGGATTGAATCACTTACTAGGCAATGTCCCGTTCTAAGGCTGGTCGCGGCTCCGCGTAGGACAGCGGGTCCGGGTCGATCATGCCCTTAGCACCTGTAGGTGTCTCCAGTGTCGTCAGAGCGACAATGGGAGTGCCCACATCAAAATCCATTGCAGTTAAGGATTTTCCCCCACGAGTACTCTGTCTTGGGTGGACGAAAGAGTAATCCTTTCTCAAAACTTTAGGCGGTGCGGTGGCTTTCGCCTCCGTGTTACCCCTCTTACGACGCCTTTTGTTCATGGATGACCCCATAGCGACCACTTCCTTCTCCAGCCTTGGTTCTGGGGCGACCTCCATGGTCGATCACAAAACCTCATTCGGGGGGGGGGGGTTTCTTGTGACAGTCCTTCCTAAGCTTGACCTCTTGTCCTGTCCCCCACAGTTATCCTCTAGGAGGAATCCTCGTTAGCAAAGTCAAGAGGCGACCTATCTACAGTAGAAGGTGTTCCTGACATACCCGACGCCGCAGTAGCATCCTCCATGATTATTACATGATTGGCAGTGACAGTAAGCAGGGGCACCTCATGAGCAGCACGAGGACGGTTCCCCGCCTTCACCTTGTTGGGATTTGGAGCGCTAATCAAATTAAACAAATCCATCTCTGCAATTACACAAAGTTTATTAGTATACCTTTATATATATGGGGAAAGTAAAGAATTTTTAAAACACCCACCCCCGTCATCGTCATCGAGGAAAGTAGGGTACACATCATCCCCCAGGAAGTATTTCCGGCTCAATCCTACTAAACATAGCAGGTCTTCCGGTTGTTTTTGGATTAGGGTGCGACGTGTGTTCAGTACTACCACGTCGTATATGGAGTACGGACCCTCTATCGGCATCAAATCCTTTGGAGCCTCTACGCGCCATTCTACGGTGGTGGGGGAACACTTTCCCATCTACAAAAAAAAACCGATTGTTCCAATTCTTTAGGGAATCCAGGGCTTGTATAGACACTGCGGAGGGTGTTTATTTCCCATGGCTCGTTTTTCTAGTAACGACATCCACCCCATTTTTTTTTTTTTAAAAAGATGGCATTTAAAACACGCGAAACAAATTTAATGAAGGGTTTAGAGTTTTAGGACACCGCAGTTGATTTCGAAATGACTAACTTTAGCCGCGCCTATAACGGACAGTTGCGACAAATGAATCTGGTAGTGACCAAGAATATCGAACAGGAATTGTGATATGGGCACGCGAAAGTTAGCAAACTCAAAAAACTTGGTATACACACCGACTTTACCCTCCGGAAAATCCACGATTCGGTCCTCGGGACTAGGCAATTCCGGATGCAAATCCTCTGTTATACCGTACTCGGAGGTAAACTCCACCAGATACTCCTATGAGATGGTTGATATAGCGATCTCAAGTTGAACGGTATCCCTACCCATTTTTAATAGATTTTATGAAATAGCGTTGTGTACTAACCTGGCGTGACGAGTTTCCGTGGGAATATGTGACGTATACGGCTGTGTGTGTGAAAATGGCAGTTTGATTTGAAGATTGTGTAAATGTGAACAGTCATAGTTGGCTCTCTATATATACTATGTCTTCGGTAGTCGTGCCTCATTGGATGCCTGCCACGTGTTTTCCACTACCTTTTTGGACGGTTAGGGATTACGAGGAAGGTAAAACATTTTTGGGGCTCACTTGTCCCATTAATCAGCCGTTTTAGCCGCTTCTCGGTTCTTGAGTCCTGTTTTTATGCTATGGGGCCCCACATATAGCGTTTGATGGTTTTGCGTTTTTAGGATGGTTTGGAAGTTAGTCTAGCAACCGTTACCGCGGTCCTGACCGTGGCCACGCCTCCTAGACTGGGGTGACATGATGACGTATAGTATGGATTGGCCCGGCCCATTCATACTATTGTGGGCTTGGTAGCTGCTAGTGGGATTCCGGCCCACTCCGCGGTCACGGCCACCTGGACCTACGGGTCGTGGTCAATGGCACACTGTCCGTGGCCGCTGCATCTTCATAAGATATCTTTAAGGATAACTTAATTAAATAAGAGATATGCTTTACTTATTTAAATCATTCAGGATAAACCCGAATCCCGACAATATCGGCCGCGTCTTGGGCCGAAAGATACGGAAACCCTAAAAGGTATCCAACCTATAAAAGGAACGCAATTATCATCGATACAGGTATCACACAAAACCCTAATTACAGCCGATTACTCCCAAAATCATATACTTACTCTCACGCCGGAGTCTAATCGTGGGATCCGCTCCCACGATAAGGTTAACGGTGTTTGTTTCCTTGTGCAGTGTCCTTTAGCAAATTCACTTGGTACAAGGAAAAAAGCTACTCTAAAACCCGTAATAGCAACCTATCGGAATCAAGCAAGACCCGACCAAACATTAGTAACAACACTCACCATTTTGCCTCGAAGCAAAACAATTAAACAACCAAAGGTTTAGTTTTTAAACCGAACATGTATTTGTGGTTACATAATTACTTATTCTTAAGCAGAATTACAAGCGGAAAAAATAAGCAATCACAAAAACCCGCTAAAACTAAAATACATACAGGTTAAAAACATATATCTATCGAGTATTCGCCAAACTGGTTTAGCTAATGATGGCCAGATACACCATCCGTCACTTGTATGCCAACAATCAATGAGTAAGCTACGCCAAATGATCCGTTTTGATATATGTAAGGAAATTAAGATCGTTTCCCTAATCTTTTGTAGTAGTAAACAATCAAATGATTTGTGTGATATAGAAATGAAATTAAGATTGTTTTTCTAGCATTTTGTAGTAAACAGAAGGTTGATCCATTAAAACTTGTTACATCCATGGTCCTTAGTTCCGCTAGTATCAATGTATGTTACATGTATAGAAATCATCGATATGGTCTCGTGGTTAGGAAATATTATTTCATCACAAGATATTTGAAACTCAAACCTAATTAGTTACACACTTTGAGGAAGGCCAGAGAAAGCGTCAGAAACGTCACGGGATACTCTGGTTGAGACGCTTTACATGAGTTAAGAAGACCCACTCTCCGACTAGACTGAGCGGGAGAAAACTCATTCATTACCCGTTTTGTATGTTACATTTATAAATATGGGTATTTAAGGCTTTATATATAAGAAAAGCTCCTAATTAAGTTAAATGTATAAGTAAAGATTACTATGTTTTTCACCAGAATCAAAATGTATAAGCTAGTATAAGGCTCTAACTTTCTAGTATTTGTATAGGAAATTTACAAACATCGATATAAAAACAAATACAACGGGGTGTATATATGATGAAACATGTAGAAGTTGATAAGTATATTGACGTGGATATATTTATAAATAATTACATGGTCAAAAAAGATGGTTGTCAGCAATGTAGGAATGAAAGGAATATGACGATGATGCGACATTGCAATGAATATAATTGAGTGGTAAAAAGGTCCACGGATGCGATATGCCTTTGATTTGACAACATATATATGATGATCTAGGATTGTCTTGGGCTCCATTTCCTTCGACCAATAATAATTCAAAACATAAAATATTTGAAATAAATCATAGATACGGTTTAAAATTAGTTTTGCCCATCTTAACTTGTACAATTATCGTCATCAACTAAAAGATGTAACAATTAGGCTGGTCTTATAGGTGTGAAGTAACCGAGTTTGTTAAAAACTAGACTTGAGCTCTATTCAATTTGAAGTTCATCAATCAAACGAGCTCGAGCTTTTAATTTTGTGTTTGATTAGGTTGGCAGAATCTATACTAGCTTTTGCATCAATAACTCACAAATATTTGGGGCCTTTGCAAACTATTAGAATAACTAATATAGATACAAACAAATGGCAAATACTAGTCTTAGATCGACAAATAATACTGTGTACGTTGTTAGACACGAGTTCAAGTGCTTAAACTAGCGCAATTACTATAAACTTACGTATTAACTTTTACAATAATTGTAATGAGCAATGAGCACAACCCATAAAAATAACTCTCGGATTGAGCTTGAATTTTTGCAAATGATGCTTGAAGTAACTCGGCTCATAATAAGTGTATTATAAGCATCAAGTCTGTTAGGTCACTTTTTATGCAATTGTATCACACATGATTGAAGGTTAAGTTCATAGAGATTTGAAGAGAGAAAGTAAGTATTAAAGAAAAATGAAAATGTATTAGAGAAGAAGAGAGGATACAAGGAGTGTGTGTTTTCAAATGACTTACTTACCTTTCATTCTAACAAAGAATGTATTTATAGTGTTGACTAAACACTATATTATTCACTTAATTGACTTGACTAACTAGCTTAATGAGCTACTTTTAATTACTTAGCTCATTAAACATTATTACATTGCTAATAAAAGTAAAACATAACGAAAACTATTAATAAATAAATAAGACCATTGAATATATAATAATAGACACTTTTTAATACATAACAATCTCCCCTTAAGGGTCGATTATTTTGGACGCTCCCTCTAGTGTTGAATTGGTCTTCCATTTACATAACTCTCCCGTCGTCTCATTTGATAGATGTTTCAAACGTTCTTGAATGTGTTCTTCATAGAACCGTGTCAATTCTGCATCTTGATTACTAAGAGGTGGGTCTTTATAACCATGCTTCACATCAAGTTAATCTTCTTCACTTTCTAACACCCTTGTCAAAGTTGCATCACAAAATTTTGGTATCTCATCAATGTCTATAACCATTCTTCCCTTCTAGCTATTCTCGTATATCAAACCAGCAAAAGGTAGAGCTATGATTGTATATGGTGTCTCAGCTTTAATACCAGGAAATGTGAGTTTTGGTGCTGTAAGGTTGACTTTGATTTGGTAGCTTTCCATTCCAAGTTGATAAACATGAACTCTTTCCCAGATAACACTACTTCTGATAAAGACATTCAATGACTTGAGTATCCCAGTACTTAATTTTTCCATCTAAGCACATCAAATACAAGTCTTCAATATCATTCTTGTTTAGATACTTGTAATCTGACTCTGAGAAGTAACTCATCTCACCATCAGCTCTTCTAACAATAATATCCTTTATGAATTCTTGCCCATGACCTTGATCATATTGAATTCTGATTACTTCTACAATCTTTTGATCTGAGTAGACATCATCAGGATTTGGTCTTGTTGCTAATTGCCCTTTGATGTAAGAAATCTTAGCCCACGTACCTTTCCAATATTGAACATCATATCATGCTTCCAGCTTAAACTTCTTAATTACTTTTCTTACCCATCTGGACTTAAGCTCTTCAAGTTCATTTTCTGGGAAGGAAATAACATGTATCTTGTGCAGTGATAAAACATACTTCCTTTTCTCAGAATTCTTATGCTTCAGATATAAGAGATCTTTGTTATACAGATACCTTGGTGGTGTATTTGGGTTTCTCTCACAACCTCGGTATAAAAGAGATGGATCAACTGGAACTTGTTCAATTAACTCTTATGTTCTGCTTTCCCAAACTATCTGGTTCTCCATATATCTCTTCATTTGGTAAAGATGATAAGCATGTTCTTCTCCTAAATTACATCGGCTTCTCATCATGTCATCAAGAGCATCTTGCATTCGTTTCTATCAGCAGAAGTTATAACTCATGACTCAGCCAAAAACTCTGGTGACACTTCCTTAGACGGTACCTCATCATCATCATCATTTCCTTGATCTTCAGATCACGGATCATACTATTGTTGCTGTTCTTGAATAGATTCCGTCTGATACGACCCTTCTGTAGTATTTGATGACGATTCACCCATTGTAGATTTACCTTTCTAGAGTTTATGGTACTTCTGCTGCCATAATCGATCTTGTTTTTAAAAATCTTTTGAGCAATTATAAAAGACTTTTGAGAAAGGTATTATAAATCAAACTGCTCTGATACCGCTTGTTGGTCCACTTGAATGTGATATTTGGTTTATCAAGTTAAACTAATCATATTTCATGGCAACAAAGTGTATGTTTTAAACAACTATATAAGACATAATAAGAACAAGTTTATAACAACACAAGATGTACTTTTCAATGTATAAATTCTTATTAAAAATAATAAAGAATCTATTACATATTTTGCTTGCGGAATAGCAAAGTAGTTGAATGACAATTTTGGTGATCTCCTCTTTAACTTAAACTTAAAACTAGGTATAAAGTTTATGTACAAAGTTTGTAACTAACACTGAAGCTGAAGCCTAAGTGGTTCTATAGTTTGATTCGAGGAGTAAATAAGCTCTTGAATGTGTGTCACATTAATTACAAGAGTTGCCTATTTACTCACATACAACATTCCTTTTATACTAAGGAATTTGTAACACCCCCAAATTGGGTCGCAGCAGAATAAGGGTCCGGGGCGTGTTACTTCATAGATCAATAACACAAGATATATATAGAACGACCAAAAAGTTGTTTAAAACCGATACATTGGATTTAACAAAGTATTTGTTACATAAGCCCGAAGCTTCACTTGTTCAAAATACAAAGATTTCTAGCCCATGACAGATATACAAAATGTAATGCGACAAAATCTTTAATGCATGATATCCAAATCAAAACCACCAATGTATCCCTTGCACCTCGTGCTTATTGACCTCCTGAAAAATATTGCTTTAAAACGTCAACAATAATGTTGGTGAATTCATTGGTTTGATAAAATCGTATATTGTAGGACCACAAGATTTCCCAAGTGTATGATAATGCAATAGATGCAGACATCATATAAATGTAATTACGTTGCCCTAAGCTCATGACACTGAAGCTCGACATAAATGAATACCATATAAATGGCCTACATTGCCCGTGATGATGTTCTAACCCGCAACATCCTATGTTCGACATGGTATACGTTCGTTTGCCCAGTGATAGCTAATCACCCGAACGGGGATGTTAATCCCAATAGATCTATTCATAACATTCGCGCTCATAATCCAGTAACTGACAGTTCATGATAATGGGCTCAACTTGGGTTATCGCTACTTAGGCAACACGTAATCATGATGTAAAACTTATCAACTTGTGTCCAAACAGTGCATGTTTCTCACCCCAAAAACTTAAAAAACAAATCATGTAAAATGTGGGGCTATGAACTCACCTTGAGTGAGCGAATATCAAGTATATCACAGAAAATGCGTCACGGTAATGATCGAATGCAACCTAATCCAATATAGGTCGTATAAGTACTAATCACATTGGGTAACTACTACCATATATAATTCTATATAGCTCAATCACCATCTAATCATTTTAGTAAAATCATATTTATAAAGTTAAAACGTTTATAAATATTCCTTTAGTAAAATGACATAACTTTCACGTTTCAAGTCCGTTTCTTGCGTTTCTTATGTCCACGCTTTTGTATTAAGACGACGTATCAAAATATGACATTTTTGTATTTCATGTCCTCTGGTGAACAGTATTTTTTACTGTTTACACCAGTTTATAAAATTATTTTTATAGTTTTAGTTATCATAAAACCCGTAAATATCGTATTTTACTCGTTTTAGCTCTGTTTTTAGCGATTTTTTCGAGCACGTCTTTGTTATTAAAAGTTCTATCATATTAATGATGTTTTCAAAATGTATAAATCTTATATGAACAGTAACTTTTATAAAATTGTTTTTATAAAAGTATTTTTATACATTTAAGTATATAAACTCGCGTAATTCATAACTTATTCGTTATCGATTGAAAAATTACGATTCTTATCATTTTAGAATCCTAAAAATATGTGTGATCTGAGAAAAATACTAAACTTTATATATTAGAAGTATTTTATAACTTGTTTTTATAAATCCTCTTTTATATCACGTTTAATTTACCTGTAACTCGTAAACTACGTATCTTTTTCGTTATTAATCCGTTTTTCGAATTTTTTACCTTTTTAGAATCGTCATAAGACATACTATTTTATAATAATATAAAAAATATACCTTGTTTTTCGAACCAAAACAAAAAGTTTGGATGTTTGTGTTAAAAACATGTTTTAAACTTGATTTTGTACTTTTTAGCTTAACCATCTTGTAACAAATCCATTACACCACTCATTATCACATGTATTACATTTCTAGGGTCCCCAAGTCCATCATTGTCCAAGAAATGTCCAAGTTAACAAGATCACAAGTTTACATACTCATTTGCTTATGACATGTATAAGTAACTTTTTATAACAACTAATTTATACTTATACATTTTATACTTAAACCAAGATTGTACAACACTTATAATCTCATAATAACATGATATTACCATCAACATAACATGTGTAAAAGTGTACAAAATCAATATCACAAGTAAAAATCTATTCCACATGTTTAAAAGTAACATAATGGTGATTCTTGCTACATAGAACATATATACACATAAAATGATAAATGTAAAGACATAATGAGTTTTAGATGACCTTAATGAGATGTAGGATGATGGAAAATGTGATCTAAACCCTTGTTTAGATGAAAAATCCAAGTTTATACAACTTGAAAACCCTAGTTTTCCAAGAAAACCCTAATTTTGCAATACTTGCTTAAATACTTATAAACCTTTAACCAACCCTTCAAAACACCTTAGGTTTTCATAAGAATGATGAATGAGTGCTTGTATGGTCTTGGAAAATCAAGCTATAAATTATATAATAGGGGTGTTTGTTGCCGTGGCTAAACAAGGAAGAAAAGGGAGAGATGGTTGATTTTTGTAAGTGAAGTGTATTGTATGTTTATTATCTCTCTTGCTAGCACTCTTATATATTAATATGACTAGAAATGCAAGTATTATCAAGACCAAATGACTAAGAAAAAGGTAGCAAGGGGGGCGGCAACATTTGCATGAAATGGGGGTGACTAGTGGTAGTTGTTGAAGTACAAAATGCTAGTATTATGTTGCGAAATTTGTGTACCTTCTTGTCCCTAAATGGTTGTTGTACCATGGGATTAGGGGGGGGGTTTTCTAGATGGATTTTGGTCCTTAGCAAAATATCTTGTATTATTTCCATGTTACAACTTGTAATTTAATATGTAAAGGTAAAGTATAGTTGTAATACTTGAAATGTATAGTTTCTAACTTGTTTGTTTTATATACCATGTGACTAACAACATTAACTTGGGTAAAGTTATAATAAAACTTTAGGTATTGGGTAAAATATTAGACATTTGTTGAAGTGTAGATTAATTAATGTGGTTCCGGGTATGCCTAAACGTAATTTTATCGCGAAACATAAACAATTTACGTAACAAATAAAATAAAATGAACAAAGTTAATAATTATCCTCAAAATAATTACTTAACACTTGCTTGATGTCAACATTTAATTGTTTGATGCCTGTTTACATTGAATGATCATTTTTAGCTTACGCGATTTAACTTAACGATTACGATTTAAAAGCAAATGCGTACAATGCTAAAATACATAGTGAATTTGTTGACGTCGTAAATGACCCTAAAACACGGGGTGTTATAGTCTCCCCCCGTTAAGTGAGCCTTGTCCTCAAGGCTTAAGACGTGGCACTTGACGACAAGGCGGTCTTTGTGAAGAGGTGTGGGTATTTCTTCCGAAATTGATCCTCGCGTTCCCATGTAAACTCAGGACCTCTCTTGGAGTTCTATCGAACCTTTATTATTGGAATGCGGCTTCGCTTCAACCGTTTAACTTCATGGTCTATGATTTCTACCGGCTCCTCGACAAATTGAAGCTTGTCATCAAAGTGAAGTCCATCCAACGGAACGGCTAATGGTTCGTTGGCATAACACTTTTTCAAGTTGGGTACATGGAACGTATTGTGTACCCTGCTGATCTCTTATGGAAGCTTAAGCTTGTATGTAACGGATCCAACCTTTTCCAACACCTTGAATGGCCTAACGTACCTAGGGTTTAACTTCCCCCATTTGCCAAAACGTACGACCCCTTTCCAAGGCAAAACTTTAAGCATAACTTTATCCCAACTTGAAACTCCATTGGCTTATGCTTTAAATCCGTGTAACTCTTTTGTCGATTGCGAGCAGCTTGCATTGTCTGCTTGATTTGAACAATCTTCTCAGTTGTTTCTTGCACTATTTATGGACCAGTGAGTTGAACTTCCTCAACCTCGGCCCAACAAACGGGTGAACGATACTTTCGACCATAAAGTACTTCAAATGGTGCGGCCTTAATGCTAGCGTGATAGCTATTGTTATATGAGAACTTGACTAATGGAAAATGGTTAACCCAACCCTTTCCAAAGTCGATTGCACACGCACGCAACATATCCTCAAGAGTTTGAATAGTCCTCTCATTTTGCCTGTCTATTTGTGGATGGTATGCAGTACTCATATCCTGGCTAGTACCCAAAGCATTCTGAAGTGACCTCCAGAAATTTGATGCAAACGTAGGGTCACGATAACAAATAATTGAGAGAGGTATTCCATGCCTTATAACCACCTCCTTTAGGTACATTCTTGCAAGTTTATCCATTGGATCAGTCTCTCTCATTGGTACAAAGATTGTGAACTTAGTGAGTCGGTCAACAATTACCCAAATGGTGTCGTAACCTTGTGACGACTTAGAAAGCTTCATGACAAAATCCATAGTGACGTTGTCCCATTTACATTGAGGTATATCGGGTTGTACTAACAATCTTGATGGCCTTTGATGTTCTACCTTGACCTTGGCACAAGTTAAACATTTGCTAACATAGGTGGTGATGTTTGCGTTCATATTGGGCCACAAATATAGCTTTTTCATGTCTTGGTACATCTTTTCAGAACCCGGATGGATAGAATACTTTGACATGTGGGACTCGTGCATGATCACAGTCCTCAAATGACCATAGTATAGCAATCAACTCCTTCCGTTTAGACATAGAGTTCCATCCAAGCGGGGTTCCAACTTTTCCGTCCTAAGCTTCTCTGGATCTTTAGAATTTTTAACCAACATGCCTCCAACATCTTCGTTCTTGATGTTCTCTGGTTTTCGTGCTTCAGTTTGAGCATCCAAAATTTGTTTGGGAAGATTCAAACCTATAGTCATGACTAAGGCTCGAACTCTTAATGGTGGCTCTCGTTCCTTCCTGCTCAAGGCGTCAGCGACAACATTTGCTTTCCCTGGGTGATAACGAATCTCACAATCGTAATCACTAACCAATTATAACCAATGACGGTGCCTCATATCCAGCTCCTTTTGATTAAGAATGTGTTGTAGGCTCTTGTGATCCGTGAACACCGTACACTTGGTTCCGTACAAATAGTATCTCTAAAGTTTTAGAGAAAACACTACCACTCCAAGTTCCAAATCATGAGTCGTATAATTCTTCCCATGAATTTTCAGTTGGCGTAATGCATAAACAATCACCTTCTCTCTTTGCATCAACATAGTGCCCAAACCCTTGATCGAAGCATCACAATATACGATAAAATCTTTGCTTCCTTTAGGTAAAGCCAGAATTGGTGCACTACACAACTTCTGCTTCAACAGTTGGAACGCTGTTTCTTATTTGTCACCCCACTCAAACTTGACCTTCTTCTGAGTGAGCTTGGTCATTGGTTTGATAATCTTTGAAAATCCTTCGATGAATCTTTGATAATACCCAGCAAGACCTAAAAATTGACGAATTTTCGTTAGTGACTTAGGAGATGCCCAATCTTTAATGGATTCGATCTTGGCGGGATCCACGTGAATACCCTGGCTGTCAATCACGTGACCAAGGAACTGTACCTTCGAGATCCAAAATTCACACTTGGAAAATTTGGCATACAACTCCTCTTTCTTAAGCAACTATAAGATTAGCTTAAGGTGCTCTTTGTGTTCTTGCTTGTTCTTTGAATATATCAGAATATCATCAATAAAGACAATTATGAATTTATCCAGATGTGGTTTGCACACTCGATTCATAAGGTCCATGAATACAACAGGTGCGTTTATCAAACCAAATGGCATAACTTGAAATTCATAATGGCCGTAACGAGTTCTGAAAGCGGTTTTTGAAATGTCTTCTTCTCGAACCCTCAGTTGGTGATAACCTGACCTTAGGTTGATCTTCGAGTAGACACTCGATCCTTGAAGCTGATCAAATAAATCATCAATTCTTGGGAGCGGATAACGGTTCTTCACCGTCAGTTTATTCAGTTCCGGGTAATCAATGCACATTCGAAACGATCCATCCTTCTTCTTGACAAACAAGACTGGAGCTCCCTAGGGTGAGGAACTAGGTCTTATAAAGCCTTTGTTAGATAGTTCTTTTAGTTTCTCCAACAACTCTTTCATGTCAGAAGGTGCCAATCGATAAGGCGCCCGAGCTACGGGTGTAGCACCAGGTATCAAATCGATTTGAAATTCCACTTGTCGAGTCGAAGGAAGACCCAGCAAGTCCTCAGGGAATACATCAAGAAAATCCCAGACGATTGGTACATCCTCAAGTCGCTTCTTCTCCGACTTGTCTTCCGTCTCCTTTGTATTAACGTTTGCCAAAAAGACTAGACATCCTTTTAGCATGTATTATTGTGTTTTGGTGTACGAGATAATGTGCAGACGGGCCTCGTATCCCTGGTTGCTTTCGTCACCATGAACAATTAATGTTTCATTTCCTCAGGGGATATGAACGATCTTATCGGCACACACAATGATTGCTTGGTACTTTACCAACCAATCCATACCAATTATAGCATTAAAACTACCAAGTTCTACAGGCATTAAGTCTATGTTGAATGGGTGGTTCAGGATATTTAATGTACAACCCCTAAGGATAGTGTTAAACCCAATTATTCTCTCGTCGGCTAGTTCAACGTCATAATAGTGATCTAATGCAGTTGGTGTGATATCAATTTGGGAGCTAAACGCAGGGGATACAAAACTTCTATCGACATCAGTATCGAATAAGATAGAAGCATAGCGGTTGTTTAGAAGGAACATACCCGTCATGACGTTGGAGTCTAGGTTTGTCCCTGCATACCCTACCACATACACCTTGGCTGGAGCATTGCCACCTCCAACTTGGTTACACCGGTTGTTGTTGTACTTTAGCTTTGGACATTCCATCTTAAAATGTCCCTGAACTCTACACTCATAGCAAGTAGGCTTCTGACCCGACCTAGTGCCCTTCTGGTTGTTAGAATTGTTAGCATTTGCCGTACTTTTATAGTCATGAGCAAAAAGGCCAACTTTGTTGCATTTGTGGCATTTAGAAGCATATGGACCATCATGGTGATAGTTGCATTTTGAGCATAGGGATTTAGATCCCCCATATTGTTTCTTCTCAACAGTCCCTGCAGCATAAGCCCTGCCGGTGTTCTACCTCTTGTTTTGATGTTGTTGTTGTGGTTGTTAGTTATTATCTTGCTTTCTCTTGTTCTCTGTCTGGCGGTCAGCAAAAGTACAGATTCTCTTATCCATCACTTTGATTGCCATTTCAGTTGCCTCTTGCATTGTCTTAGCCTTGGATGCTACTACACTTCTGTGGATCATGTCGGGTAAGCCACTAACATATTTCTCAATCTTGTCAGATTCTTCAGGAAACATTCTACCATACAGCAGTGCTAGTTCCTAAAAATGTTGGTTGTACCCTATCACATTGGTGCCTTTCACTTTCAATTCCCACAGTTTCACTTTGAGTTTCTTAATCTTGGTCCTTGTGCAGTACTTGTCAGTCATTTTCTTCTTCAGTTTAGTCCAGGTCATTGCATAAGCAATGTCATTACCAACAGTCCTAACGTGGGAGTTCCACCATGTTAGAGCATTTCCTAGAAGAGTAAAAGTGAAGAAATTGATTTGGTTTTCCACAGAATAGTTGCTTATGCGAAACATAGTTTCCATTTTTCTCAATCCATTGAGTCAATTCGACAACTCCTTCTGTGCCTTTGAAATTTAGAGGTTGGCACTTCATGAAGTCTGGGTAAGTGCACTCACGAGTGGCTCGCTCATTTCTCCTAGCACCTGTTCCTGAATTGTGGTTGTCGATGCCATTCGTGTTTGCATTACGTGCTGCCAAAATGGCAGTAACGCCTTGGTCAATCATTGCCTGAAGTTAGGCATTAATGACAGTGGTAGTGGTGGCGGCTATTAGATCCGGTGTTGTTTCTGGGTTTAACCTCGTGGTCCTTCTTTTTGGTGCCATTTTCTTCAAATCACAAGAAAATATAATACCCGTTAGATTTCATAAAATCATAACCATGACATGACATATACCCAATAAGTAAAATGAGATCACATCACACAGTGAAATGCACAACTGAATTAAAATTAACAATGGTGTAGCTAAATCGACATTCATTCATAATAAATTCGATTACAGACATGACACAATACCACCATTCCATATATAATTGGAAAACATACATGGTTGGTTCAGATACAAAATGATCACAATGATTAGGTTACAAGATAAAAGAATATATACAACCTAAAGCCATACTAGCCAGGATTGAACCCGTAATACTTAGTAGGCTGTACAAAATAACTAGCCATAACAGGATCTAGGAACTGCTACCAGCCTCCTCTAGTAGCTCTGACTGTGTCGGACCATTAGCGGGTCCCTGTTGTCTCTGTAACTCTGCCATCTGAGTATGTAGTCTCTTCACTAGCTTTAGTGCCTTAGTGAGTTGTACTTGCCTCTTGTGGTACGCTTCTAGCATCTCTGTAATCACCGTTTGTCTCCTATGGTCCGCTGACTGTAACTCTCTAATCTCTAACTGCTGAGCTAACACTGTGGTATGTAGCGACATAACCTCTGCACGCGCAAGATCACTCACGTCCATGGATAGTCCCCAAGCCTCTCAGGACATCCTAGCCTCCGTCTCCATGAGTCTAGCAGTACGTGCATGTGCACGCCTATCCCTAAACAACATGTTGAGCCGACCAGCCAATAGCTGTCGCCCAATATGCTCATTATCCAACCTCGTATAAACCTCGTATGTGTCTCGCCTAACCCTAGTCTCAAACTCTGTCATCCTCTGGCTAAACTCTGCCATATCAGTAACTACTGGTGTCCCCTGCATGGCCTCAACTATCTCATCCCAAGAGTTGGTGATCCCATATCTAACATCTCTCCCTAGATTATGCATGATCTCCCTATCCATGGTGGCAACAAAACCATAGTCTGCCCTAAGACCACCAGCCAGTCTAGCAGCAGCAGATGAGCTCTCTCTGATCTTGTATCTAGGAACAAGAGCTATACCTAACCTTTTTTGAGGTGGTAAGGTAACCTCGGGTCTGTCCTCTCTACAGTCAGTAGAGAGTAAATGCAAAGGTGGTGTCCTTGTTGATGGTGCATATGGTCTAGTGTGGGAGAGTATGATGGGTGGTGGTAATGGTAGTGAATGGGAAGTAGATGTGGCCTCGGCTCTCTGCCGGATCATAGTAGCTCTATAGCCCAACGGACGAATAGGACTAGCAGGTGGTGATAGAGATACCACAAGTACTGGTGATGATACTAGTAGTGGTGGTGAGGGAATCTGAGGTAGTGGTGGTGATACTAGTAGTGGTGATACTATCGGGGGTAGTGGTGGAGAAGGAATCTAGGGCAGTGGTGATGACCATGGGTAGAGCGGTGATGATGGTGGAGTAGATATAGCGAGAAGTCTGGCAATCTATGCATCAGACCATATTGGTGTAGGTACTAGAGCTGGAATAGAAATCCTAGCTGTAACGCGATATGCAGGGTGTGGTGGTGGTGTAGTCGCAGACTCGTCAGTCTCGAACGGCTCTGTCTCCTCCGCATATGGGGCCTGATCGGCAGCTGGTAAAGCAACAGCTGTGATGTCAGGAGGAGCTGGGTGCTCCTCCTCCTCCTCATTATCATCAGCCTCGATGTCAACATCATCATCCTCTGATGACTCATCCTCGTCATCGCCGTCATCTCTTCCGTCGGCAGGATAATCGACAAGATCCTCCTTAGGGTCCTCGTCGTCATCCTCCTCAGGATCGGACTCCCAAACATAATCTGGTGACTAAGCAGTTGGTAAGGCAGCAGCAGGCAGTGGCTGCTCCTCAGCCAAAAACACCTCGTCCTCCTGCAGTATATACTCGGGATATACCGGCTCTGGGACAAAGTCTGGTAGGGGTGGTGACTGTGGCTCCTCGGGGCCAGGTATGTAGTCTGGTGATGGCGGGGCCTGTAAGGCGACCTGCACATACGGGTCATCTAGCATCCAGGGCAGTCCCTCGTGCTCAGATCCAACAACTCCTGGTGATCCAATGTCTGATAAGCCCTCAAACGGACTGGACACCTCTGTGTATGTAACCGTGGATTCATCTGAATCTGACATGACTGTATCTGAAAATCCAAAATAGCTTATATTAGTATTTAATATAAGACCCTTATAGTAATATACATTTATATCATAACATGTATATCAATCATGAATGCATCTAGTCTTAACCAACTAATGCAACAAGTAGTGTATGTATGTATGTCCCGTGAAAATCCCTTTGTATGTATGCAATGTTTGAAAACGGTTATAGTCCAGCAAAAATATTTGACCTGGTTCTCTATAACCTTGGCTCTTGATACCAATCTGTAACACCCCCAAATTGGGTCGCAGCGGAATAAGGGTCTGGGGCGTGTTACTTCATAGATCAATAACACAAGATATATATAGAACGACCAAAAAGTCGTTTAAAACCGATACATTGGATTTAACAAAGTATTTGTTACATAAGCCCGAAGCTTCACTTGTTCACTTGTTCAAAATACAAAGATTTCTAGCCCATGACAGATATACAAAATGTAATGCGACAAAATCTTTAATGCATGATATCCAAATCAAAACCACCAATGTATCCCTTGCACCTCGTGCTTATTGACCTCCTGAAAAACATTGCTTTAAAATGTCAACAATAATGTTGGTGAATTCATAGGTTTGATAAATCGTATATTGTAGGACCACAAGATTTCCCAAGTGTATGATAATGCAACAGATGCAGACATCATATAAATGTAATTACGTTGCCCTAAGCTCATGACACTGAAGCTCGACATAAATGAATACCATATAAATGGCCTACATTGCCCGTGATGATGTTCTAACCCGCAACATCCTATGTTCGACATGGTATACGTTCATTTTCCCAGTGATAGCTAATCACCCGAACGGGGATGTCAATCCCAATAGATCTATTCATAACATTCACGCTCACAATCCAGTAACTGACAGTTCATGATAATGGGCTCAACTTGGGTTATCGCTACTTAGGCAACACGTAATCATGATGTAAAACTTATCCACTTGTGTCCAATTATAAAACAGTGCATGTTTCTCACCCCAAAAACTTATAAAACAAATCATGTAAAACGTGGGGCTATGAACTCACCTTGAGTGAGCGAATATCAAGTATATCACAGAAAATGCGTCACGGTAATGATCGAATGCAACCTAATCCAATATAGGTCGTATAAGTACTAATCACATTGGGTAACTACTACCATATATAATTCTATATAGCTCAATCACCATCTAATCGTTTTAGTGAAATCATATTTATAAAGTTAAAACGTTTATAAATATCCCTTTAGTAAAAATGACATAACTTTCACGTTTCAAGTCCGTTTCTTGCGTTTCTTATGTCCACGCTTTCGTATTAAGACGACGTATCAAAATATGACATTTTTGTATTTCATGTCCTCTGGTGAACAGTACTTTTACTGTTCACACCAGTTTATAAAATTATTTTTATAGTTTTAGTTATCGTAAAACCCGTAAATGTCGTATTTTACTCGTTTTAGCTCCGTTTTTAGCGATTCTTTCGAGCACGTCTTTGTTATTAAAAGTTCTATCATATTAATGATGTTTTCAAAATGTATAAATCTGAGATGAACAGTAACTTTTATAAAATTGTTTTTATAAAAGTATTTTTATACATTTAAGTATTTAAACTCGCGTAATTCATAACTCCTTCGTTATCGATTGAAAAATTACGATTCTTATCATTTTGGAATCCTAAAAATATGTGTGATCTGAGAAAAATACTAAACTTTATATATTAGAAGTATTTTATAACTTGTTTTTATAAAATCTCTTTTATATCGCGTTTAATTAACGTGTAACTCGTAAACTACGTATCTTTTTCGTTATTAATCCGTTTTTCGAGTTTCTTACCTTTTTGGAATCATCATGAGACGTACTATTTTATAATAATATAAAAAATATACCTTATTTTTCGAACCAAAACAGAAAGTTTGGAGGTTTGTGTTAAAAACATGTTTTAAACTTGATTTTGTACTTTTTAGCTTAACCATCTTGTAACAAATCCATTACACCACTCATTATCACATGTATTACATTCCTAGGGTCCCTAAGTCCATCATTGTCCAAGAAATGTCCAAGTTAACAAGATCACAAGTTTACATACTCATTTGCTTATGACATGTATAAGTAACTTTTTATAACAACTAGTTTATACTTATACATTTTATACTTAAACCAAGATTGTACAACACTTATAATCTCATTATAACAAGATATTACCATCAACATAACATGTATAAAAGTGTACAAAATCAATATCACAAGTAAAAATCCATTCCACATAAAATGATAAATGTAAAGACATAATGAGTTTTAGATGACCTTAATGAGATGTAGGATGATGGAAAATGTGATCTAAACCCTTATTTAGATGAAAAATCCAAGCTTACATAACTTGAAAACCCTAGTTTTCCAAGAAAACCCTAATCTTGCAATACTTGCTTAAATACTTATAAACCTTTAACCAACCCTTCAAAACACCTTAGGTTATCATAGGAATGATGTATGAGTGCTTGTATGGTCTTATAAAATCAAGATATGGTATGTACATGCTAGCTCATTAATTCTTATGTCCCTTTGTTATCAAATAGTATGGATTATCCCATGAAAAAAAGGAGAAGTGTTTACTAGCTATTTTACTTGTAATTTATCTTGTGTTAATCCTTGAAAAAGAAAGTAAGATGAAAGTATCACTTGTCTTTTGAAAGTTGCAAGTAAATGTAATGTGTAATACTTGAGACTTTATAAACCTTGGCTTATTTCTTGAATATGGGGCATCTCATTTAACAACCATGGGTAAAGTTTTATAAACTTTGATCATTGGAAATAAAAATAAGCATTTGTTGAAGCGTAGATTAATTATGATGGTTCCGGGTATGCCTAAACGAAATTTTATCGCGAAACGTACACAATTTACGTAACCAATAAAATAAAATGAACAAAGTTAATAATTATCCTCAAAATAATTACTTAATACTTGCTTGATGTAAACATTTAATTGTTTGACGCCCGTTTACATTGAATGATCATTTTTAGCTTACGCGATTTAACTTAACGATTACGATTTAAAGCAAACGCGTACAATACTAAAAATACATAGTGGATTTATTGACGTCGTAAATGACCCTAAAACACAAGGTGTTATAGATTTCACTATCATGTTTAGAGAAAGTTACTCTACACTTATTGTCACATATTTGTCCTATACTTAGCAAATTAAATCCTAAGTTATCAACATGTTCTACATTATCTATTTTGAGAGAGTCATTAGAAATCTTACCTTTGCCAATGATGTTACCGCAAAGATTACTACCAAAAATGACGTTACCTCCATTGTATGCCTTGTAAGTGGAGAAGAGCTTTCGATTGCCCGTCATATGTTTAGAGAATCCGCTATCCTTGATCCATTCGTTGGGCTCCAAGTCGACTCTAAGGCATATCTATTTATATAAGACAATAACTCAAACATTTGGTCCCTAATATCTCATGGGTCCAAAGTTGTTAGTGCTAAACATCCCTTGCATTTGATGCAATTGGTTGGGATGTGAGAATGGAAGACACATTTCCCATGGCATGTAACTTTGACCTGGAAAGTTGTTCCAAGTTACGGGAAAGCCATGAGGTTGGTTTTGTCGACCAACATGTCTTCTTGATTGCGGTGTTTTAGAACGAGGATAATTATTATTAACTTTTCTAGGAGGTGGAGTTTTTGACCAAAAGTTTGGTTTCGAAAATCCAACTCTAGGTTTTGACAATGGCTTATAGAATTGTTTAACTTCATTGTCACTAGCAACGAGAACTTTGGCTTTGTTTACAATTATGTGTTTTGGTCTAGGACCCAAAATGGATTTTTGAAAAGACACAGTTTTCTTAGATCCAAGCGTTGCTGGTGGCGGTCCCATAATTATTTTGGGGGCTGCCTGGTCATTTAGGGGGACGCCCATATTTATGGGACCTCCATCAGAATACTCCTTTTTCTGAGCTTTCACAAATTTTATTTCCTTAGTTCCACTAGATGATGCTTCAAATGAATTAAACCCTAAACCAAATTTATCACCGGGGGGTTTTTGATTACTTAAGATTTCATTTAAGCAATGTGTACTCTTTTCAAATTTGTTTAATCTAGTGGATTCTTCTTTGAGCTTTTCATTCTCAAATTTAAGTGCATGACACTTTCCACAATCGAGATAAACTCCATTGTTTTTCTCGAGTATGGACAATTTATCTTTTAATTTTCTAAGCTCATTTTCTATACTATTTCTGGTAGCTTTTAACCTTTTGTTCTTAGTGATTATCTTTAGACTCATTTTGCATAATTTATCATATTCATTGTCTAAAGCCAAATCATCAATTGATGAATTTTCATCACTAAAGTAGGAGGATTCGGAACATGCCTCACTTGATGCATGAGCTACAAGACACATTTCATCTTTAACCTTCTTGTCATCTTCTTCATCGCTTTCGCTCCAAGAGCCTCCGAAAAAAGCTCTTTAGTTCTTATCTTTCGGTGGTTGTGGACATTCTCCAATAAGATTAGAGTTCCATCCGCGCGGGGTTCCAACTTTTCTGTCCTAAGCTTCTCCGGATCTTTAGAATTTTCAACTAACATGCCTCCAACATCTTCGTTCTTAATGTTCTCTGGTTTTCGTGCTTCAGTTTGAGCATCAAAATTTTGTTTGGGAAGATTCAAACCTATAGTCATGACTAAGGCTCGAACCCTTAATGGTGGCTCTCATTCCTTCCTGCTCATGGTGTCAGTAACAACATTTGCTTTCCCTGAGTGATAACGATTCTTACAATCGTAATCACTAAGTAATTCTAACCAATGATGCTGCCTCATATTTAGCTCCTTTTGATTAAGAATGTGTTGTAGACTCTTGTGATCCGTGAACACCGTACACTTGGTTCCGTACAAATAGTGTCTCCAAAGTTTCAGAGAAAAACAAACGCTCTAAGTTTCCAAATTCATGAAGTCAATAGTTCCTTCATCAATAGAAATTTTCATTTGGCGTGATGCATAAGCAATCACCTTCTCTCTTTGCATCAACACAGCGCCCAAACCCTTGATCGAAGCATCGCAGTATATGATAAAATCTTCGCTTCCTTCAGGTAAAGCCAGAATTGGTGCACTACACAACTTCTTCTTCAACAATTGGAACGATGTTTCTTGTTTGTAACCCCACTCAAACTTGACATTCTTCTGAGTGAGCTTGGTCATTGGTTTGGCAATCTTCGAAAATCCTTCGATGAATCTTCGATAATACCTAGCAAGACCTAAAAATTGACGAATCTCCATTGGTGACTTAGGAGATGCCCAATATTTAATGGATTCGATCTTGGCAAGGTCCACGTGAATACCCTGTCTGTCAATCATGTGACCGAGGAACTGTACTTTAGGAATCTAAAATTCACACTTAGAAAATTTGGCATACAACTCCTCTTTCTTAAGCAACTCTAAGATTAACTTAAGGTGCTCTTCGTGTTCTTGCTTGTTCTTTGAATATATCAGAATATCATCAATAAATACAATTACGAATTTATCCAAGTAAGGTTTGCAAACCCGATTCATAAGGTCCATGAATACGGCAGGTTCGTTTGTCAAGCCAAATGGCATAACTTGAAATTCATAATGGCTGTAACGAGTTCTGAAGGCGGTCTTCGGAATGTTTTCTTCTCGAACCCTCAGTTGGTGATAACCTGACCTTAGGTCGATCTTCGAGTAGACACTCGACCCTTGAAGCTGATCAAATAAATCATCAATTCTTGGGAGCGGAAAACGGTTCTTCACTGTTAGTTTATTCAATTCCCGATAATCAATGCACATTCGAAACGATCCGTCCTTCTTCTTAACAAACAAGACTAGAGCTCCCCAGGGTGAGGAACTAGGTCTTATAAATCCTTTGTCAAATAGTTCTTTTAGTTGCTCCGACAACTCTTTCATTTCAGAAGGTGCCAATCCATAAGGTGCCCGGGCTATGGGTGCAGCACCAGGTATCAAATCGATTTGAAATTCCACTTGTCGAATCGGAGGAAGACCTGGAAAGTCCTCAAGGAATACATTAGGAAAATCCTGAATGATTGGTACATCCTCAAGTTGCTTCTTCTCCGACTTATCTTCCGTCTCCTTTGTATTAACATTTACCAAAAAGACTAGACATCCTTTTAGCATGTATTCTTGTGTTTTGGTGTACGAGATAATGTGCAGACGAGCCTCGTGTCCCTGGTTGTTTCTGTCACCATGAACAATTAATGTTTCATTTCCCTAGGCGATACGAACGGTCTTCTTGGCACACACAATGATTGCTGGGTACCCAACCAATCCATACTACTTATATCGTCGAAACTACCAAGTTCTACAGTCATTAAGTCTATGTTGAATGGGTGGTTTAGGATATTTAATGTACAACCCCTAAGGATGGTGTTCAACCCAATTATTCTCTCGTCGGCTAGTTCAACGTCATAATAGTGATCTAATGCAGTTGGTGTGATATCAATTTGGGATCTAAATGCAGTGGATACAAAACTTCTATCGGCACCAGTATCGAATAAGATAGAAGCATAGCGGTTGTTTAGAAGGAACGTACCTGTCATGACGTTTGAGTCTGGGTCAGTCCCTACACGTCCTACCGCATACACCTTCGCTGGAGCATTGCCATTTCTACCTTGGTTACCACGATTGTTGTTGTTCTTTAGCTTTGGACACTCCCTCTTGAAATGCCCTTGGGCTCCACACTCAAAACAAGTAGGTCTCTGACCTGACCCGGTGCCCCTCTGATTGTTAGCATTGTTAGCATTTACCATACTCCTACAGTTACGGGCAAAATGGCCAACTTTGTTGCATTTGTGGTATTTTGGAGCACATAGACCGTCATGGTGATAATTTCATTTAGCGCATAGGGGTTTAGATCCCCCGTATGGCTTCTTCTTACCAGTCCTTGCAGTGTAGGCCCGACCAGTGTTCTGCCTCTTGTTCTGTTGTTGTTGGTTCTGAGTGTTCCTTGAGGTGTCCTCAAACTTCCTTTTACTTTATGTCTGGCGTTCAGCCAATGTGCGGATTTTCTTATCCATTAGCTCGCTTGCAATTTCAACTGCATCTTGCATTGTCTTTGGTTTAGACGCCACTACACTCCCATAAATCATGTCGGGAAGGCCATTGACATATTTTTAATTTTATCAGATTCTTCGAGAAACATCCTCCCGTACAACAAAGCTAATTCCTAAAAGCGTTGGGTATATCTTGTCAAGTCGGTACCCTTCACCTTCAGATCCTAAATATCCATTTCTAGTTTCTTGATCTCATTTCGAGGATAGTATTTGTCAGTCATCATTTTCATGAGTATTTTCCAAGGCATACCGTAAGCAGCATCATGACCAACTGTCTTGACATGAGTGTTCCACCATGTCAAAGCAACTGAATGGAGAGTGCAAGTAGAAAACTTGACTTGATTCTCAATTGTACAATTGCTGATGTGGAAAA
>BQNB010051754.1:0-31702 GCA_026074375.1 Tanacetum coccineum | reverse complement strand
CATAAGAATGCGACAATATATCTGTCACACAGACCATAACCTCTAGGACATAATTGTCAATGGTGATCTCCAAGATGAGCCTGCACCAACAAGAGATCAAACTAGTCCTTCTGCTCCTCCTGCTCCTAAGACTGCCAAACAGTTGGCTGCCAAAAGGAATCAGGAAATAGTTAAAAGCATCCTGCTTTTAGCTATACCTGATGAATACCTCCTGAAGTTTCATAATGTTTCAGATGCCAAATCTCTATGGGTTGTAATCAAGTCTAGGTTTGGAGGTAATGATGAATCCAAAAAGATGCAGAAGAATGTTCTAAAACATCAGTTTGAAAACTTTACTACTGCATCAAATGAAAGTCTAGACAAGGCTTATGATAGGTTCCAAAAACTCATAAGTCAATTGGAGGTTCATGGTGCTCCAATATCAAAGGAAGATATCAACTAGAAGTTCCTAAGAAGTCTTCATCCTTCATAAAACTTAGCATTTCTTTCCTCTAAGAACACTAGCAGTACTAAAAGTGGAGATTTTGGGGTTAGTACTGCTGGAGGAATTAGTCAAGTTTCATCTACCCCATGTGCTCATGATGTAGTGTGCTCTTTCTTTGCACAATCAACAACCATTCCTCAACTTAAAAATGAGGATTTTCAGCAGATTAATGAAGATGACTTAGAAGAATTGGATCTTAGATGGCAGGTGGCCATGTTGACTGTTAGAGTGAGAAAATTCATTCAGAAGACAAGAAGGAACATGGATTTCAAAGAAAAATGACCTGTTTCACTTGATAAATCAAAAATTGAGTGCTACAACTGTCACAGAAAAGGGCACTTTGCTAGGGAATGCAGATCTGGAAGGAATCAAGGGAAAAGATCTTATGGTGACAATGGCAGGAGCAATGCACCAACAAATGAATCTTCATCACAGGCACTGGTGGCTCAAGATGGTCTAGGAGGATATGACTGGAGTAATGATTTGAAGCAAAACCAGTCAACTATGCTTTAATGGCAATCTCTTCTTCAAGCTCATCAAGTTCTTCTGACAATGAGGTACAAAAATGTTCTAAACAATGTCTTGAATCTTTTAAAACTCTTCAAAAGAATTATGATAGTGAAAGAGAAAAACATAGCAGAGCAAGACTAGAAATTCAGGGTTATGAGTTAGCCTTAGAGTCACTAGAATCTAGGATACTTGTACATGAAAAGAATGAACTGGCTTGGGTGTTGAAAAATATGAGTTTTCCAAACTATGAGCCTTAAATGCAGAGAAATAAAATTAACAACTTAACCTGGAATTAGAGAAAGTTGTTAAGGAAAGAGATGAGTTAAAATTAAAGATAGAAAAATGGGAAGAATCATCCAAGAATTTAATGGATTAATCAACAGTCAAATGAGTGGTAGAGATAAAAACTGGTTTAGGCTTATGGGGGGGGCACACAAAATGAATTGAAATGAGTAACAATTCTAAAACTGATAGTGAGATTAGTTTGAGTGTTTTTGATGTCAGATCAAGTGATGAAGAGAACACACCAGCAAATGATAGTTTCTCTAAAGTAGATGGGTTTCATGTTGTTCCCCCTCCTATAACAGGGAACTTTCTAACCCCAAGAGCTGACATATCATTTGCAGGTTTAGATGAATATGCCATTAGGAAGAAAATAATTAAGTCAAAAACAACTAATCTTAATACTAAAACAAGTGAGACTGTAGGAAAAATAAATGAAGCAAATACTCAAAAAAACTAAGACGAGTCTATTGATCAGTTATCAGAGATAAAGTTATCATGAGTATTGGATACTCAGATGATGAGGAGTTGTTTGAAGTACAAACAGTTAGTCCTGTTAAGACTAATGAGACTCAAACAGTTAAAACTAGAGTTGATAAAATTGGTCAAACTTCTCAGAAACAAGGAATTGGTTTTAAGAAAATAAAAGCCTGCTTTGTCTGTAAAAGTACTGACCATTTGATCAAAGATTGTACTTTTCATGACAGACAGAGTCAAGAACCTAAGCTGAAAACTATGGTCAATACTGGTCCAAGGGTGGACAAACCAGTATGGGATAATACTAAAAGGGTTAATCATCAAAAAATTTCAAAATACCCTCATTTAAGAAAGACATTCGTCCCATCAGGAGTACTAACAAGAACAGGTTTTATTACTGTTGGGAATTATGCATTCCTGACTTAGTACCGTTAGTTATATTAGTTAGTACCGCTAGTTGTAATTTGTACTGACAGTACAAAATGTTAGTACTGATTAGATAGTTAGTACTGTTAGTATAAAATAGTTAGTACCGTTTATGAGATATGCATGAGATATCTTAGGAAAGGATATGCATGATCTTTATACGCGTTTTGTAAAGCCCATTAGGGTTTCCTTAGTCTATAAAAGGAACCCTAGGCATAGTTAGTAGATATAGTTCTACACAGATCAATAGAGATCTATTAGCAATCATAGTCTTTGTAATCTGTAACCTAGGCAGATTCAAGTGATAATATAAAGTTCTTTTGTGATTCTTAATATTGTTCTTCTTAGCATTATTGATTAGTTTCCGCATAATCAATAGTGTTCAAATCAGTGTTTCATTATTGTTGCTTTAGAATTATCTAAGGGAACAAACCCTTTACAAGCTAAAGGTTAAGATCTATTCAGTAAACGATCCAACAAGTGGTATCAGAGCTTGTGTGGAAACTCTGAATAAGAAGAACTCAATTGTAAGATGGCAGAACAAGACATTCCTCCACCCACTATCACAGCAATGAAAATCCCTATCATCAGGAAGGGAGAATATGATATTTGGAGCATGAGAATGCGACAATATATCTGTCACACAGATCATAACCTATGGGATGTTATTGTCATGTAGATCTAGACAGAAGGCCTTTTTATGCACCAACTGGAGAAACATCTGCTCCTCCTGCTCCTAAGACTGTCAAACAACTAGCTGCTAAAAGGAATCAGGAAAGAGTTAAGAACATCTTGCTTTTAGCAATACCTGGTGAATACCTTCTCAAGTTTTACAATGTTGCAGATGCTAAATCACTCTGGTAAAGACTTCTCAAATCCATTCATGGTTGACAATTTACCAAAAATTGTATGGTTCTCAACTCACTGATTCGGCTCAGACTACACCTTAAAATACATATAATATAATAAAATATCAAATATATATAAAGGATCGTCTAAAAGCAGAGTCATATGTTACACGAAGAAAGTAGTATAGAGTTTTCTCGGGTCGTAAATCCCCAACGAGGCTGGAATGGTAAATCGATACGAATGACTTGATGATTTGAATTGAGAAACAGATGATTTTGATTTTTAACTAGATAGACTAAAATTAATTAAAGAAAACTAAAATTATTCTACGGGAAACAAGCAATGGAAATTGGGAACCTTAATTAAAACTACGGGGAGCAGAAATAGTTATATGGATAAATACCTAAACTACGGGAGCATGAACAATGGCAATGGGAATCCTAAAAAATCTACGGGGAACATAATTAGGCTAAAAATGATTGACTAAAATAATTAAAACTAATAAACTAAATTAAACATGCAATTATAGACTATCGGGAATTAAATAGCAAGCCTAAAAAACTAATATTATTAAATAAAGTCTAAAAATTAATTTTAAAATTTTAATAAATCAAATAAAAAAATATTACTATACTTAAAAGAAAATGTAAAAAATTTTCAAAAAAAGGAGTTCGGAAACGAACAAAACGGTAAGAAAACGAAAATGCGGGCTCGTAAACGGGCCCGGAAACTGAAATTTAGCAAAAATTACCCTACATAGTTTTTTATAATTTTCCTACAAACATAGTTGATTAAAGAAAATTTTTAAGAAAAAGAAAAATATTTTTTTTGTAAAATTTTGTATTTTTTATGAATTTTCTAAGTTTAAAAACTAATTAAACTAATTAAATAGAAAAAGACAGAAAATATAACTAACAAAAATCTGTGAAAAACTCAAATTAATAAAGAAAAAGATGGAGGTGATCTAAAAATATAAAAAGCCCTAAAAGTTACTGTAGCAAATTATATTAATTAAACTAATTAAAAACTAATACCTAAAACTAAATTAAATTAAATAAAATAAACTAACGGGCTAATGGCTAAGGGATATAGTGAAAGGACAAAAGGATATGACGGGGTAACAAGCTAACTAACCACAGGGACTAACAATGCTAACTATAAAAGAAGAAATTACACAAATGGTCCCTGAAGTGGACCCCGATTACAAAGTGGGTCCAAGGTGCTTATTAGACAAAACTCAAAACAGCAAACTTGTTCAGGGGCTTATTGGCAACATTTTTCCTAAAAGCACTAAGTGCTGAAATTAACTAAATAAGCCAGAAAAGTAAGCTTTTGGACTGCAAAAGCTAAATAAGCTTTTCAGCTTATTTTTCTTTTCTTTTGGGGCTTAAGCTCACAAGATAAGCTGGAAACTAATGAAATAAGCTACTAGGCCTAAGGGAGTCTAAATTAAGCTATGGTATTCTAAATTAAGCCCTAAAATAAGCTGATAAACAATTAAGCTATGTGACAGTTTTTTATATAAAACAGAAAAAGGGGGTTTTTAAGCCTAGATTAAGCTAAGTTAGAAAAGTAATTAAGCTAAGCTACTTTGGGGGCTTAAAGAGCACTTAATAAGCTACAACTAAAAGCTAAAAGATACTAGGTCCTAGTGCAAAATAAGCTAGATAAAGGGTGCTGAAAATTGGTTTTCTAGCACAGCGGAAGAAACGAACCCACAGACCTTTAAGGGCTTGTTGAGCTTATCTTAATAAGCTCAAATGAGATTTAAATGATATAAAGAATGGGAAAACGATTAAAAGGCCATAGGGAAGAACTGATTTCAAAAGATGGAGCTTTTAAAATTATAAAAAACTGCTGATAATGGGGTTTGAAATTGAGGGTTTCTTAAAAAAATTGCAAAGGCCAAATTTGACTTACTCTTAAACTTGGTCAAACCCAAGTGACAGCAACAAGGGCTTGGGTTTATGGGTAGAGACAACACCAAAGAGCACTTAAACAATGTGCTTAAGCTGCTTATGCAGCTTGAGCACTTAAGCTCAAGGTGGCTTTTTCAGATTTTGACAGAAACCAAAAGGGCACTCAAAAACTTATTTCCAAACTAAAGGTGGTGATTTTAAAGGATTAAATTAACCATACCACTCAGCCAAAGTGGCGGAGTGCACTTGGACCCATGCAAAAACCCATATGACCCGTTTTCAAGCTATTTTAAACACAATCACCCCCTTAATATTTATAAAAAAATGTTTTAACTACTATTTTGCTTAAACAAAAGCTAGGTTAGCTCATTTTATGGTTACTGAACTCAGTTAAAGGCAAATAGAACAATGTGTTAAACGATTTAAACATATATTTTTAAATCTTTTATAATCTCATCAAGTAGCAAGCAACAAAATTTTTTTTTTCATAAATCTTTGAAATTTAAAGGAAACCAAAAAAATTTCAAAGGAGGATCATTCTGAAGCTTTAAATTACAATTTTAAATTAAAAGTTAATATAAAATTAAGCTAAAAAGAAAACTAAGTGTCTCCAGTTCGGCTTGTCTTTTCTCTGTATTTATATAAGTCTCATCATCTCTTTGTCGTTTTTGTGTGGTAGGTGACGCCTCAGCTTCCAAAATCCTCAGCCCTCCATTTCTTTTGTTGTTTTTTTTAAGTGCTCTATCCGCCATTGATATTTCTGAGAAAGGTTGGGAGGGGGTTTGCCAACATGGATAGGTTTAAAGGTTAGTGGAGTGGTGGGTTTAGGTTGGGACTGGATTAAGGGAAGGTTGGGTAAAAGAAAGAGTGGTATCTCGTGATGGTGGGGGGTTCAAGGAGTTTGGCGGGAAAGGGAGTGAGGGATCTGTGTGCTGGTTATTGGTCACAGGTTTTTTTAAAGTTTCACTTGCCCAAAAAAAGAAACCAAAGTTTTACTCATTGTCACTTTTTTTGTTTCTTTACTTTTCAGTTATAAACGGAGTTTGAGAGTTTCTAGTCACACCACCCCTTGTGTTTTATTAAAACTAAAGATAAAGAGGATTAGGCAATTGGCAGTTTTAGCCCTTTGCCATTTTAAAAAGGGGGAAAACAGTTTTGTACATATGCAATTTCAGTCCTTCTCTTTTTTAAAACACATTTTTTTCCTTTATAAAACATTTTCAAAATTGACAATTTCAGTCCCTGAGGTTTTATAAAAAATTGTTTTGGGCCAGTATTGGGCTTGGGTTTGTGTACTGGGCTTGTATTGGGCCCAACTGGGTGTGTTTGGGCCCAATAAGGTTTGTGCTGCTGTTATTGGGCTTTTTAAGGCCCAATAAGGTTTGGGAGGTTTTGTTGTGTAAATGGCTGTGGATTGGCTCTTGTTCAAGGCGAGGATGGTTTTTGGGTCTTCGAGTCTTCACTGTCTTGTCAAATTTCACCCAAATGGGCTGTTGTCCATTGATTGAGGGCTCCATTTGGTCTTCACAGTCTTCATTAATATACTATTGGGCTTTCCCGGCCCATCAGATGGGTTGAGATTGCATCCAATAGTATTCTTCAATTACGGCCTCCGGTTCTTGAATGTTAATGTTGTTTTTGGGTGGGGGGAGGGGGTTTTTTTTTTGGGGGGGGGGGGGGGGGACTTTTCTTTTGACTTTGACTTTTCTGGTCTTTGGCTTTGATTTGGCTTTGTCCTTCACAGCTTTTCCATTCCGTGCCTGGTTTTGTCGTTTTGGCTTTGTTTTTCGTCCTTTTCTTGGTTATCCGTTCCTGCACAATACATTTAGCAAAACAAGCGTATCTTTGGCATTTTAAGTCCGTTTTTGGTTATTTTAGCTCGTTTTTAAAGGTAAAAGGTATGTGTAATTTAACACATACCAAAATCCCCCATACTAAGGTATTGCGTCGTCCTCACGCAATGCTATGAAGATAAGGCATTTACGAAAAAATAAAGACTCTTGACCCCCTCCGACTAATAACTTTGAAAAGTAGCAAAGTGTTTGTCAAAGGAAAGAATCAATAGCTTCGACAAATCCCGATTAACACCATTATTTTGTATGTACATTGACTACTCTAGTTTTTTTTTTGGATTTTTGAATGGTTTGTCTTTCTTATTTAATTCACAATGGGATCATAGAGGTTTGAGAAAACGTCCGTTAGAATTAATCTGACGGATGTTATTCCTGACGGAAAATTTCATCGTCCCCGATTTTTCACTAGTCTTAAGCCAAGCAATTAAACGAGATCATTGCGATATAAGTTTAGGTGTAAAGACCCTATACTTATGACTTTGATGAACTTTTTGAAACTCCCGACTATGGATAAATTGATTACGTGTGTTGTCTTTGATTTAAACTCATCCATAGATCAACTTTTTATCATAGTCACCAAAATGAATCGTGACTCAAAGCAACAATTTATTAAGGACTTTGCAACTTGATCTTTATTAGAACTTCAAATTATTTTTATATTTATTTTTTTTTTTTTTTTTTTTTTTTTTTTTTTTTTTTTGTTTTTTTTTTTTTTTTTAGCAGGAATGCGTTGCTTAGTTTCTGAACACCTACCTAGGGGGTGGGGCCTCGCTCCTAATATGATATCACAAACAACGTCCGGTGTTCTTAGTTTGAAAACCCACCCCGTTGCTAGCGTGTGGGAAATACATCAACCCTTCTTCCTATATGGCTAAGGATTAGTGTCTTAGTTTTGAACCCTCACCTAGACCTTTCTTTCCAAGTGAGTACGGACTTTCACGACACACCAAGTCCTTAGAAGCAAAGATGTCTTAGTTTGAACCCACCTCTTGTGGTTTAGCGGAGTGCGTGATATCCACCGACACATCTATTACTTGCTCCATATAACTCAACAGTTTGCTTTCATGGATTAAATCTTATCAAAACTTTTGCTTTTAAAGAATCAAGTCACAATTTGAAGCTTTTATGAAAAATCGATTGACTTAGCCGAATTAAATCGAACACGTATGATTAGGCGGATTAGAAGCTTATGGGAGAAAAAGAACACAAGTTATTCATATAAGTTTTTAGACGAATCTTGCTTGACACATAAACTTATATTTAACTCTATCATTTCTCGTTCTTCACTTAAGAATTCAAAGCAATAGAATTCGTGAAAGCTTTGGGCCTAAAAGAACTAGCTAGGGCTTCAACACGCCCGATGTCGAGTCAAAAATTTATTCCTTACTCTACCCAAAAAAGACAAAAAACACTTATTCTATTTTTTGAAAATTTTTTTATATTTTTTTTTTTTTTTTTTTTTTTTTTTGCAAAAATTTGGTGTAAAAACGGGATACGTCGGATAACACGGACTGCAGGCAAAAAATCAAATCGACAGATTCCCCCCCTTTACATAGAACTAAACATTCGTCCTCGATGATTTCAAAGGGGGTACCTACGTAATCTAAGGCGTTTATGAAGTTTGTGCAAAAGAATTAAAACGTTAGTCGATTAGATTTGGATACTGAATTCCCAAAATGAGCTCGAGGAGGGATGTGAAGCTCGAGTTAAAAATGACAGAAATCGAGAGCCTTCACCAATCCGGGAATACCTGGGACATACAAAAACAAAGCACACAAACTGGACCAAAAAACGGGTGGTAATGGAAAAATGAAACCCTTCTCACAACACAAACACTTATTTATTACATACTACGGATATGCCATTGGGGCTCGCCTCCTCACGAATCAGCGCTGTGTTTAGGGTACCCGAACGCTTGACCCGTCCCCCGATTTTTATTGGTCCTGGGGGAACGTTTGGAGATCCGGGACAACTCTGGTTAGGTACGTCCCCTCCAAAGTAGATGTTTGCATACGATGACATTCACTTTAATGTTGGGCCGGAGTTTTGAGATTAGCTCGACGGTGCCTAAGGAAAAACTTGGGGGGGGATGGGGGGGGGGTGGGGGGTGGGGTGGAAAAAGAAACCCCCCCCCCCCCTCAATTGTGAATGGTCCAGACCAACGGGATTTCAATTTGCCCGAGAAAATCTTCAGTCTAGAATTGAAGAGGAGGACACGATCACCAACGTTGAAAACGCGGTTTTTGATCTTAGCATCGTGTATCTTCTTGGTTTTCTCTTTATAGATCAAAGAGTTTTCGTAGGCCTGATCACGAAGTTCATTTAGTTCATTCAGTTGAACTTTCCTGTGATCACCCGCAGTTTGAATATCAAAATTTGTATGCTTGAGAGCCCAGTAGGCTTTGTTGCTTCTTAGCTTCGATCGGTAGATGACATGCCTTTCCGTACACAAGCTTATATGGAGTACACCCGATGGGTGTTTTGTAAGCTGTGCGGAAGGCCCATAAAGCATCATCTAGTTTATCCGACCAGGAGGCACGATTTTCTCCCACGGTTCTTTCAAGAATACGCTTTAAACCACGATTTGACACCTCAATACTTGGCCACTTGTTTGTTGGAGTGATATGCAGGTGGAGAGAAAGAGGACGATGAGTTACTCCAACTTAAGCATGACTTGTAAAATTGGTCATTGCAGAAGTGGGTTCCGGCGATCACTTTGATAGCAGGGGTGCCCAAATCCGAGAGAAGAGATTTTTCAAAAAAATTTACAGGGACAACAGTCGGGCATCATTGGTGGGGAGCGCTTTTGCTTCGGACCATTTTGACAATAGGAACAGCCTACGAGTATGTACTTGTTTTCCTCTTTGATGACGGGGGGTGGGGGGAAAACAGGGGCCCTCATAAAATCAATGCCCCAGATGTCAAAGTTTGTTCGCAAACTTTGGATGGAGTTTTGTGGCATTCATCACGTTGCGTAATTTTTCTTGACGTTGACAAATGTCACAAGGGTGACAAAGTCATGGGCATCCTTGTGTGATGGTTTGGGCCAATAGAATCCTGAAATACAAAAAGATGTTTCTTTGCTGTGTAGTTGGACCCATAGTGTCCCCCTAGTAGGGTCCACGTGTTGCAAGCTTTGTGAATATCTAAAGTCTTCTTGCCAGAAACAAAACGATCTTATCACCTGATCAGCACAGTCTTTTAAACAGGAAGGGATCATCCAGAAATAATGCTTGACATCCTTGGAAGAATTTATTTTTTTTGTATGGGATGTCTTCCCTTGATAACATAACTTCCCGCATGGTATTTGCAAAATCTGAAACCATGGTATTGGCTACTTTCATTCTTTAAGAGCAATAGATCAAGGGGTTTCGAGAGGAAATGCTTCATTGATTTCGTTGTTCTCGAACTTGTCTTGGCCATGCTCTTCCTGTTGAGGGCTTGTCCTCGTTCTTTTAACTGAGGTTCGCTCTTGCGAGGATTGTCAGTCTTGAATGATGTTCTGTTTACAGCAGATTCTCAGCTCCTTTTTTGTCTCGAACATTCAATGTCAAAAACTCTCTGGAGCAATAAGATCCACCGGGACATTTTGGGGAAGGTTGGTTTCCGTTTGCTTTACATCCTTCTTGGCAAAGAGATACTTGATGGCAGAATGATCAGTATACACTATGCTTTTTGACATAACAAGATATGAACGAAATTTCTCAAAGGCATACACTACAGCAAGTAACTCTTTTTTTCAGTAGTAAGTTGCTAATGAGTTTGAAGTCCTGAGCACAGTTTTGCTGCATTGTGTATAGGTTGGAAGTGCTTGTTTTTTTCTTTTTGCCCGCGGACTGCCCCAAATTGCGAAGTCGCTAGCATCGCACATCAGTCAAAGGGCACAGTCCCAGTCGGAGCAATAGATCGGAGCCTCGGTCAGTTTTCTTTTTGAGTGTGTTAAAGGATCGATACACTCTTCAGAAAAGACAAACGGAGTCTCTTTTTCAAGCAAATGAGTCATAGGACGGGCAATTTTTGAGAATAGAAGTCCGAATGAATCGCCCGGTAAAAACCGGCGGTGCCAAGGAAACTACGGACTCCTTTGATGAAGTGGATGAGGGTGTTTAGCTTATTACTTCGCTTTAGCTCTATCAACTTCACGTCTCCGACTTAGAAATTTTTGTCCGAGGAACTATGCCTTCCTTACCATGAAATGGCTTTTTCCCAGTTTTTAAAGACAGATAGGTTTGTCTTTCACACCGCTTAACATCTTTTTTTTTTTTCTAAAAATGGGGTTAGGCACCGTTAGAAAAGAGTCCCAAAGACCGAGAAGTCATCCTATGATTACTTCCATCGTTTTTTCAATCATATGGGAAGATTGCATCATACATCTTTGGAACGTACCGGAGCATTGCATAGCCCAAAAGGCATGCGACGATAGGCAAAAGTTCCGTATGGGCATGTGAATGTGGTCTTTTCCTGATCTTTTGGGTCAATTGGGATCTGAAAGTAACCCGAGAAACCCCATCGAGGAAACAGTAGTATTCGTTTCCTGCTAGTCTCTCGAGCATTTGGTCCATGAATGGTAATGGGAAGTGGTCTTTCCGGGTGCTGGATTCATAGTTTTGTAATCAATACATACTCGCCATCCCGTGACCAATCGAGTAGGAATCAGCTCATTCTCTTCATTTGTGATGACAGTCATACCTCCTTTTTTAGGTACACAGTGTACCGGGCTCACCCAAGGGCTGTCAGAGATGGGGTAAATCAATCCAGCGTTCAAGAGTTTGTCAACCTCTTTTGATCACATCGTGTATTTTGGGTTTACCCTTCTCTGAACTTTGCACAGATGGTTCATAGTCCTCTTCCATTAGAATTTTGTGAGTACAAAATTCCGGGCTAACACCCTTTATATCGGAGAGTTTCCAAGCGATGGCTCGCTTGTGGGACTTAAGAACCTTGAGAAGAGCTGCCTTTTCCTCATCTTTTAAGTCTTTAGCAATAATGACAGGCAACTTATCGTCGCCTTCTAAAAATGCTGTATTCAAAGATGGGTGGTAGTAGTTTCCTTTAGTTCAACCTCGGGAGGTTCATGTAAGGTAGGACTCAACGGTTTTAGCTTCACAGAGTTTGAGTTCTTTCCTAACTTCAGGCATATATTGTTCATGATTTGGAGGGGGGGTGGTTGGTTCACTGTTAAAATTGCTTCTAGAATCAGGATGGTCCCCCTCAGGATCCTGGCCGTGGTAAATAGTGGATTCAACTTCAGATGAAGGTTGGTTCATCTTTAGAGCAAGATGGACATCTTGCTTCTTCAAAACAGAGAAAAGTCATGTCCCCGAAGGAGTGAGAGTTGGAATAAGCAGTTAGTAGCGAGTAGAAACATAGGCTCAAAATATGGAGTGGGATTGCCACTTGCGATCACGTTTGAAAATCCTAGGACCTCTTGAGAATACTCATTCACAAAAGCCATTTCGTGACGTCGATTTTGTTTGACGTCATATGGTCGTAATTCAGCTGTGTATTTGAAGTTTGTCCAGGTTGAATGTGATGGCTTTCTTTGCCAACACGAAGGGTAATCTTCTCCTCCATAAAACATCTAAAAATTTTCCAAAAAAGCATGATTTGTTTTTAAGAAACATCGCCCGAGTAATCAAAGGGGACTCGGGGTCTGGTTCAAAACAACAACTACGAATCATGAAGTAGTGGAAATTGGACCTTTCCCACCATTAGGACGGGACGTCTTTAGCTAATACCGATGGTTTCAGTGATTGACACGATCTGCTAGCTCTAACGTAATGCAAGTTGGGGTTAGGTTCAGGTAAGAGCGAGATCTTTCCATACAGAATAAGGCATGAGATTAATGCTCGCACCAAGATCGGCCAATGCGTTGCATGTAGTAATCCCCGTGAATTCACATGGAATCAGAAATCGGCCAGGGTCTCCAAGTTTCTTTGGTAACTTGTTAAGGATGACCGCTGAACAGTTCTCATTCAAAGGAGTCCTTGCCAATTCGCTTAATTTTTCCTTGTTTCCAATCAAGGTTTTTAAAGTCGAAGCAAATTTAGGCATGAGCATCAAGGCATCGGTAAAGCTAATCTCGAAACTTAAATCTCTAAAGATTTCATAAAATTTCTCGATTTGGTCGTTAGCTTTTTCCTTGCGCCTTTTATATTTACTTCGTGATGGAAATGGAATTGATGCTTTTAGGAACTGGAGTAAACAAACGGAAGCCAAACATTTGGGCTCAGGATTTGGGTTTACGTGATGAATTTGAACAACAGGAGGTTGGACGTCTTCGGTGCTTCGTTATTAGCAGGAGCATCGTGTCCTTTTGTCACTCGTGTCATGATTAACTGCTTTAGGTCCTTGGATGGTAACACCACCTTCGGGTTAGTGATACCTTTTAAAATCTTCCTTAGGGTTTGGTAACAGTGTTACAGGAAGAGTTTCCAGAACCGGAAGTAGAAAGAGAATGCTGTATTAGCAGTGAACAAATTTTGAAAGCATGTCAGTCAAATTTGCCATTTGGGATTGCAGGTTTTGAGCTTGGTTTTGTTGTTTCTCAAACACTAGCATCATTGGCTTGTGACATATCTTTCATAATCTGTTTTCGAAATACTACCGTTTGTGTCTCGAGGAGAGAGGTCCTTGATGAGCTACTGGTTGATTGACTACTGGTTGATAACCGCTGAGGTCTCGATAAATCTGACCCTTGGTTTGAAATTGTTGCTCTGTTTTGATTGATGTTATTTCTCGATTGACATTGTTTGGTTATTTGGCTATGAGGATTCTGAACAGGGAGGAAAAAACTGGAGGTCGAATTTGGTTTTGAGACCCTCGGAGTCGATAACAGAATTAGTTGGTGAAATTTGGCCGCAGCCGGCCTGGGAACATACTCTTGATGTTTGTCATGATACATGGTGATGTTAGTGCTGGACAGTTTTGATGAAGAATGACCTCCCTCCACAAGTTACACAAACTTTGTTCTTCAACCGCTTTTACGGGGGCGGGAAGCTCGGGGGTTTGGTTTGGTTCTTGTCTATCGAGAATTAATTGCCGAAACCATGTCTTTGTAGTTCAGCAACATCAAGATGTAAATAGTGGGGTGGTAGAGCTTGTTCTCATTTTAGCTACATCAGCTTTGGTTTCTTGACTGTCGTACTTTAACTTGATCTCGATAATTTTTTTAAATAATTCTCGAGGCTATTTGTTGATCTTAGATGTTACCAACGGCAGCGGAGTTCAATGAATTCTTGAGCTATTTGAAATATTAAAGGGCTATATAGTAATGGCTCGTGTTGATATGCAATCTGATAAAACCCATGTCTGTGGGGCAAGTTTAGAATCCCCTTAAAAGATATTGTGAAACGATCCCAAGCCTCATAAAACGTCTCATCAAATTTTTGCTGAAATCTCGTGATTTCATTTCTGAGATTTGTCGTTTTAGAGGGCCCGGGAAGAAAGAATTTGATTAATAAATTTCGAACAGCATCATCCAATGTTTCAATCGACGAGGAGGTTCTTTTTCTAGCCAAATCCGGGCTGCCCCTTCGAGAGAAAACGGGAAAAGCATAAGCTTAACCGACGTATTTGGTACGTTCGGAATCTTCATTGTAGAAGTGATCTTGTTGAAATAACGGATGTGAGCATGTGGGTCTTCTTTATCGTGTCCAAAAAATTGCTTGTTTTGAACAAGATTCAGAAGACCATGCTTGATCTCAAAGTTATTCGCGGGGTGGGGTGTTTCAGGAAATAAACTATCGCATCCTCTTAACCCTCGGTGGGTGCTTCGAGCAATTGCGCCATAGTCGATTGTCGGCCCATCGTAACTATGGAGGATTATCAGGTTTCTCAATTTAGATGTTTCAAAAGAAGTTTGTCGAACTTTGTGTGTGTCGACGTCTACGGGCTTGAGGATCGACGTATGGTGCGCATGCACAAAATAGAAATATAAAAAGAAAATTTACACTAATTTTTTTTTGGTTTTTCAAAGATTAATTCACAATTGATTTTACGGACAATGAGATAAGACAACTTAAACCAAATAATCTACTTACTTCACGGTAACTCTCAAAAGATAAAACTCAACAAGGTGAGCGGTAGGATAGTAGGAATAGCGCGAAGCTTATTTCTCCTTTCGGGTGTAGTTCTAGGAAAACCCTCCTTATACCAACTTTTAGTTTATTTTAACTTCTCGAGGTGAGCCCGTTCGTCGTAAAGAGACACAAAGGCAAGTTTTTAATCTTTTGTTTCGAATTGGGAACCAACCAAGTTCACCGGATCTATTATGTAATACCTAGTTGAGAATATTATATTTTTAGTATTTTACCAAGTTCTGTGAAATTTTATTTCTTTTTTATTATGGACAATGTGTTTATATTTTTGATTTTCTTTTTTTTTTTTTTTTTTTTTTTTTTTTTGGATTTTTAAGTCGATAATTATACTAAAAAGGAAATGGAAAATAATTTTTTGTCATTTTTTTTATTTTTTTTTATTATTTTTTTTTTTTTTTATAATAAAGAAAATATTTCACAGTTCAAAAACAGATAGTCAAACGTAAAGTTAAAACGTTTTTGCACAGCTCCCCGGCAGTATCGGCGCAAATTGATTTCGCCTCTGGACTACACCTTAAAATTACATATTATATAATAAAATATCATAATATATAGTAAGGAATCGTCTCAAAACGCTGAGTACCAATGTTACCGAGGAAGTAGTATCAGAGTTTTCCCGGGTCGTAAAATCTCCCCAACACGAACAGGCTGAATGGTAAATCGATCTCGAATATGACTTGATGATTGAATTGAGAAAACGAACATGATTTGTTTTTTAACTAGATTAGGGCTAAAATTAATAAAGGAAAACTAAAAAATTATTCTCACGGGAAACAGGCAATGGAAATTGGGGAAAACCTTAATTAAAACTAACGGGGTGCAGAAAATAGTTTATATTATGGATAAATACCTAAACTGGGTGCAAGAACAATGGCGCAATGGGAATCCATAAAAAATCTAGGGCGAAAAACATAATTGGCTAAAAATGAAGTTTGGACTAAAATAATTTACTAGTAACTTATACATTTTACTATGAGTTATAGTTTACATATTTTGTTATTTTAAAAAAGGGAGAGATTGTTGGTAGAAATATTACGATATTTAATCTATACATTCTCTCCATGTTTTGGTGATGACAAACATGTAAACTATAACACATAACGTAAAGTGCTTAAGTTACTCATGATCACAAATCATCAATGCATTCATACGACAACATCTCTCGACGTCTCAAGTGTGCTTCAACGAAGTTTGCACCCGACGTAAATCACTTAAGATATGAATAAATAAATGCTTAATTCAGTTTATGATCAAAGGAATTTTTATTCAACCTCACATTTTTTATAAAAATGTCACAAACATTTTTATAACTTTTACAAAACATTTTTAGATTTAAAAGAAATGTTTTATTTAAAATAAATATTTGAATTCAAATTTTCAACCTAAAAACGGCTAGAAATGTTCCAAAAAACACCTCCCTCAGAAAAGACAAAAAAGGGAGCGTTTGGCCTGGGCAGCCCCCTTAATTATAAGGGCGGTCCCCTTAATTATTAAGGGGATCGGCACCCTAATTAAGGGTACTGCCCAGACAAAAAAGCAGTTCAGTTTGTCTATAAATACTTGACTATTCCCCACTGATTTTTTCACCTTTTGCACCCCTTTTCTTTCTGTCCTAAATCAGTTTATACATCTCACACATATTCTAAAAACCTTTGATCATGTAATCATAGGCATTTGTTTCCAAGTGATTCAAGCTTATTCCTCCAAGTGCAAGAGAAGAACTCTCGTTATCATCAAGATACGAAGTTATGTAGTTTAGTTAGTGCATTCGTGACATGTCTTACATTCATAATGTATAGATCGAGGCGATGTATTCCAAACTTATATAATAGTTAGATCGTGGTAATATTTGTAAGTAGTGTTAGATTGGTGTGATCGTAGTAGTGTCTAGGTGTAGTGAAGTTGTGAAGTGTAATGAAGTTGTGAAGCGTAGTAAAGTTGTGAAGGGTAGTGAAGTTGTAAAGCATAGTGAAGTTGTGAAGTGAAGTGAAGTAGTAAAGTAAAGAGAAGGTGTGTAGTGAAGTGAAGTAGTGAATTGTTGTGAAGTGGTGTGGTTAGTTGTGATAGATTGGTTCTAGCTAAGATTAAAACTCGACATTTGGCTTAGTGTCTGAAATCGGTGTAAGCTTGGTGTATATGGTTTTCTCCACCTAAAGGTAGCTTGTTGACTAGTGAAGTAACTCTCGAGTTGGGTACTTGGGGAGTGGAGTAGGGCGAAGAGTTGCTTCGTGACCGAACCATTATAAATCATCGCGTCTGGTTTGCACTTTCTTTTACCTTTTGCTTTGCATCTTTATTTACCTTATCGCCTTACATTTATATTAGCATTAGATCTATATATGTTGTTGTGTTTTAGAAGACTTTTCAACTTCCTGCTGCTGGTTCAACATTGGTGCTGCTAGTAAAGATTTAGTACTGCTGAGAAAGATTAAAGAAAATAGACTAAGTCTTTAGTACTGTTAGAGTATAGTTAGTACTGCCAGTACATTGTTAGTACTGCTAGTATAGTTAGTGTTGTTAGTAGTAAGTTAGTGCTGCTAGCATATAATAGTTAGTGCTGTTAGGAGATATGCATGAGTTAAATTAGGAATATATATGCATTATCTCCTCACGCGTTTTGTAAGCCCATTAGGGTTTTCCTTGGTGTATAAAAGAAACCATAGGCATAGTCAATAGATATAGATCAATAGAGATTAATTAGCAATCATAGCTTGTAACCTAGTACGATTCAAGTTATAATAAAAAGTGTGAGTTTGATAGAAGATCTTTTGTGTTTTCTTAATATTGTTCTTCTTAGTATTGTTGATTATTTTCCGCATAATCAATAGTGTTCCATCAGTGTTTCATTATTGTTGCTTTGGATTTATCTAAAGTAACAAACCCTTTGCAAGCTAAAGGTTCAAGATCTATTCAGTAAGGTATCCTACAAGTGGTATCAGAGCTTATGTGGAAACTCTGAATAAGAAGAACTTCATTATTTGAAGCAGATTTACAATCAAACCAGTAAGATGGCAGAACAAGACTCTCCTCCACCAACTATAACAGCAATGAAAATCCCTATCATCAAGAAGGGAGAATATGATATTTGGAGCATGAGAATGCGACAATATATTCTTCCACACAGATCATAACCTTCAGGATATAATTGTCAATGGAGATCTCCAAGAAGAGGCTGCATCAGCAGGAGAACAATCCTGTCCTCCTCCTCCTAAGACTACCAAACAACTGACTGCCAAAAGGAATCAGGAAAGAGTTAAGAGCATCTTGTTGTTAGCAATACCTGATGAATATCTCCTTAAGTTTCATAATGTTCCAGATGCTAAATCTCTCTGGGCTGCAATCAAATCAAGGTTTGGAGGAAATGATGAATCCAAAAAGATGTAGATGAATGTTTTAAAACCTCAGTTTGAAAACTTTACCACTGCACCAAATGAAAGTCTGGATAAGGCTTATGATAGGTTCCAAAAACTCATAAGTCAATTTAAGGTTCATGCTGCTCCAGTATCAAAGGAAGATATCAATCAAAAGTTTCTAAGAAGTCTTCCTCCTTCATGGAGTCAGATTGCTTTAATCATGATAAATAAGCCAGACATAGACCAAACTGATATTGATGATCTCTACAATAACCTTAGGGTCTATGAAGATGAGATGAAAAGGTCTTCAAGTTCCACATCTAATTCTCAGAACTTAGCTTTTCTTTCTTCTGAGAACACAAGCAGCACTAATGAAGTTAGTGCGACCAATGGAAATTTTAGAGTTAATATTGTTGGAGGAACTAATTCATCAAGTCAGGTTTCATCTACTTCAGGTGCTGATGAAGCAGTGTGCTCTTTCTTTGCACAACAAACAACCAATCCTCCACTTGATAATGAGGATTTGCAACAGATTGACCAAGATGACTTGGAAGAATTGGATAATAGATGGCAGGTGGCCATGTTGACTGTTAGGGTGCAGAGATTCATTCAGAAGTTGATTGCTATAACTATCACAGGACAGGGCACTTTGCTAAGGAATGCAAATCAGGAAGGAACCAAGGGAAAAGATCTTATGGTGATAATGGCAGGAGGAATGCAACAACAAATGAACCATCATCACAAGCACTGGTGGCTCAAGATGGTCTAGGAGGCTATGACTGGAGCAATGATTTTGATGAACCAGTTAATTATGCTTTGATGGCCATCTCCTCCTCAAGCTCATCAAGTTCTTCTGACAATGAGGTACAAAACTATTCTAAACAATGTCTTGAATCTTTTAAAACTCTTCAAAAGAACTTTGATAGTGAAAGAGAAAAACATAGCAGAGCCAGACTAGAAATTCAGGGTTATGAGTTAGCCTTAGAATCTCTAGAATCTAGAATTCTTGGACATGAAAAGAATGAACTGGCTTGGGGTGAAAAATATGAGTTTCAAAACTATGAGCTTAAGTGCAGAGAAATAAAAATCAACAACCTTAAAATGGAACTAGAAAAAGTTGTTAAGGAAAGAGATGAGTTGAAAGTTAAGATAGAAAAATGGGAAGAATCATCAAAGGGTCTTAATAAATTACTCAACAGTCAAATGAGTGCTAAAGATAAAAATGGTTTAGGATATGGCACACAATTGGATGAAATGAGTAACAAGTCTGAAACTGATAGTGAGATTAGTATGAGTGTTTTTGAGGTCAGATCAAGTGATGAAGAGATCACACCAGCAAATGATAGGTTCTCCAAAGCAGATGGGTATCATGCTGTTCCCCCTCCTATAACAGGGAACTTCCTAACCCCAAGAGCTGACATATCATTTGCAGGTTTAGATGAATATGCCATTAGAAAGAAAATCATTGAGTCAAAAACAACTGAGCTTAATACTGATACTAGTAAATCTAAAACTAGTGAGACTGTAGGTAAAACAAATGAAGTAAACATAGAAAAACCTAAGTCAGCCCATGAATTAATTGTGCCTAAACCAAAGATTTACAGAGACAAAGTCATCATTAAGGATTGGTACTCAGATGATAAGGATGATGTGTCTGAAGTAAACACAGTTACTCCTGTTTAAGACAAATGAGACTCAAACAGTTAAAACTCAAGTTGATAAAATTGGTCAAATTTCTTAGAAATAAAGGATTGGATTTAAGAAAATAAAAGCTTGCTTTGTCTGTAAAAGTACTGACTATTTGATCAAAGATTATGATTTTTATGCCAAAAAGTGTCCAAAACCTAAGCTGAAAACTGTGGTCAATACTGGTCAAAGGGTGGTCAAACCAGTATGGGATAATGCGTAAAGGGTAAATCACCAAAAAATTTCAAATAAATTGAAATACCCTCAGGCAAGAAGGACTTTTGTCCCATTAGGAGTACTAACTAGGACAGGCTTGGTTAATCCTGTTAGGACAAATGGGAAAAGAGCAGTACATACTGTTAGTACTGCTAGGCCTATTAGTACTACTAGGCTTGTTAGTACTGCTAGGCCATTTGCCCCAAAAATAGCACAAAATGGTAGTGCTATTAGACCAATTTACCCAAGAATGGACAATGTAAGACCAAGAGCCTCATATTCATCAATCAAGAGGTCTTACTACACAAAACCAACTTTTTGACCTAAAAACTTAAAATAAGATGTTAAAACTTCTAGGGTTAAAAATATGACTACTGCTGGGACAAGAGCAGTAGTTAATACTGGTAAAGGTAAGATGAATAATGATCTTAAGAAGTCAAGGTGGGTGTGGAGGCCTAAAGGAAATTACATGGATCATGAGTCCAAAGAAAAAGGATCTTTCATACTCAAGAAGTTTGAGTATGTTGACCCAAAAGGGATATCCAAGTCTATGGTGACTTGGGTCCTTAAGAGATACTAATTTCTCTTACTTATTATGCAGGGTAATTCAGAAAGCATTCTACAAGATTTAATTTTTTGGTGGTTAACATTGGAATGATTAATCCATAGATGCATTAGTTTAGGGGAGGCAAGTCAGCAGATTACCATGTTATATAGTTTGTAAATGCATTCTAGTTGGCAGATGGATGTTAAAAGATATGTCATGCTCTTTGGATTAAGGATTAAAGGTTACTTGTGATCCTGAGCTTAGTTAGTACTGCTGCAGAAACTTTGTACTACTGGTACAAAAGTTAATATTGCTAGGCTTAGTTTGTGCTGCTCAAAAGTACTTCACGATGGAAATGATGTTTGGATTGGGTAATAAGATGCTGCTTGGATTGGTATTGGAGGCTATAAATGGTAGCTAACAAATTTGGTGCTGCCAGGCAAATTTGATGCTGCCAGGCAAATTTGGTGCTGCCAGGCAAATTTGGTGCTGCCAGGCAAAAGTTTGTGCTGCTTGTTACCGTTACTACTGTTAGAGAGCATAACAGATTTTCCTTAATTAAATATAACCGTTGAGATATTTACGCCAACAAGTTGCTTATAGGGGTCTATAGATTGAAAATTCTTGATCCTTCCTTATATAACACTCTTTTTCTCAGATAAGGATTCAAGTTTATTCAGTCAGTCTTATCAAACCCTAAAGCAAATCTCTATAAAATCTCTTTAAAAACTTAAACAAACTTGTGAAGGGAAACCTTGTTAGAGGATTACCTTCTAAGATTTTTCAAAATGACCACACTTATGTTGCTTGTCAGAAAGGAAAGCAACACAAGGCCTCTTGTAAGGATAAATTATTAAGCTCTATCAGTCAGCCCTTACAGCTTTTACATATGGACTTATTTGGACCCACATCTGTAAGGAGCATAAACCATAAGACTTATTGCCTTGTCATAACTGATGATTTTAGCAGGTTTAGTTGGGTGTTCTTTTTGAGAACTAAGGATGAAACTAGTGGAATCCTTAAGGACTTTATAAGATAAATTGAGAACCATTTAAATCAAAAGGTTAAAACTATTAGATGTGATAATGGTACAGAATTCAAGAACAGAGACATTATTGAATTATGTAGGTCAAAAGGAATCAAGAGGGAATACAGTAATGCAAGAACTCCACAATAAAATGGAGTTGCTAAAAGGAAAAACAGGACCCTAATTAAGGCTGCTAGAACTATGCTAGCAGATTTATTTTTACCAAACACTTTTTGGGCTGAAGCAGTTAGTACTGCTTGTTATGTCCTTAATAGGGTATTAGTGACCAAGCCTCGAAATAAGACACCTTATGAACTTATAACTGGTAAAATACCAATCATAAGCTATATAAGACCTTTTGGGTGCTATGTGACCATCTTGAATACCATTGACCATCTGGGCAAGTTTGATGGGAAATCTGATGAAGGATTTTTAGTTGGGTATTCCCTAAATAGCAAGGCTTTTAGGGTATACAATTTAGAAACCAAGAGAGTTAAAGAAAACTTGCATATAACCTTTTTAGAAAATAAACCAAATGTTGCAGGGAAAAGACCTAATTGGCTGTTTGATCTTGATTATTTAACCGATTCAATGAATTATCAGCCTGTGAGGTCAGAGAATCAAGCTAACAAAACTGCAGGTTCAAAAAAAGCTAAACATAGTGCAGGTACACAAGATAATATTGATGCTGGAAATTCTAAAAAAGAAGCTGAATCTGCTCAAGACTACTTTGTACTGCCAATATGGTCTTCTTATACTTCAATAGTCAAGAGCTCAGACGTAAAGAATGAAGGTGAAAAGCCTAATAAGAATACTAATTTAAAGATAAATGAGAAGCCAGTAGATCAGGAGGATCAAGCCTTTTTGGAGGAGCTTGAAAGGCTTAAAAAGAACAAAACAGGAAGCTTATGAATGCAAGGTGAAAGCTCTTAGAATAAGGAGTTTGCCTAAGATACTGAGGATTTCTTCTTTAAGCAGGTGCTAGCTTAGAGCTAACCAAGTACATCATAGTTAATACGCTTGAATCACACCAGTTAGTATTTCCATCCTTTCTGTATACATATCCCTAACACTGATCTAACCAGTACTGACCAAGATGATTCTTAAATACATGCTCTTAAGGATATTTATAATAATCCAAGTCAAGGGATCTTTTCTAATGCATCTTATAATGATGAGGGTGCAGTGGCTGACTTCACAAATTTAGATACAACTGTGAATGTTAGTCCTATTCCTACATCAAGGATACACACCATTCATCCTAAAACTAAAATCCTTGGAGATCCAACCTCAGCAGTTCAAACAAGGAGCAAAGTAAACAAAAGTTCTAGAGCCCATGCTTTTGTAAGCTATATTCAAAAGCAGAGAAGAAATAATCACAAGGATTTCCATCAAATGTTTATTGCTTCTTCCTATACCTCAAAATTGAACCCAAGAAATATCTTAAAAAGCCTTGAAGATGAAAGTTGGGTTGATGCTATGCAGGAAGAACTGTTGCAATTCAAGATTCAAAAGATATGGATTCTTGTAGATTTGCCTAATGGAAAAAGGGAATTGGAACTAAGTGGGTCTACAGGAATAGCGAAAGATAAAGAAGTGTTGTATGTACGAGAATACTGGAAAGATTAGTTGCCATTGATATGACATAGGGGGGATACACTATGATAAGGTTTTTGCTCCTGTAGCTAGGATTGAAGCCATCAAGATCTTTTTTGCCTTTGCTTCTTATATGGGATTCATAGTCTATCAGATGGATGTGAAGAGTGCCTTCCTGTATGGCATAATTGATGAGGAGGTGTATGTGTCTCAACCTCTAGGTTTTTGTAAGATCCAAGTATCCAAATATAAGGTCTACCAAAGTATGTAAAAGCTCTATATGGTTTTACCACCAATCCCCTAGAGCTTGGTATGCTACGTTTATCTACATTCATGTTGAAGAATGGATCATAGAAGATGAACCATAAGGCCAAGACTCTTTCATCAAGAAGTACAAGAAGATATCCATCTGGTACGAAAGTATAAGTGAGATATTATTTTTGGTTCTACAAAGAAGTCTTGGTGTGATGAGTTTGAAGCATTGATGAAGAGAAGATTTTAGATGAGTTCCATGGGAGAGCTCACCTTCTTTCTTAGATTACAGGTCAAGCAGAAAGAAGATGGTATTTTCATAAGTTAGGATAAGTATGTTGCAGAAATCTTGAAGAAGTTTGATTTTTCCAGTGTGAAGACTGCTAGTACACCAATTGAGACCCAGAAGCCTTTGGTCAAGGATGAGGAAGCTACTGATGTGGATGTACACCTTTATAGATCCATGATTGGCTCGTTAATGTACTTGACTACTTCTAGGCCTGATATTATGTTTGTAGTATGTGCTTGTTCTAGGTTTCAAGTGACTCCAAAGACCTTCCATCTTCATGATGTGAAGAGGATCTTTAGGTACCTCAAAGGCAAACCCAAGCTAGGCCTTTGGTATCCTAGAGTGTCATCATTTGATCTAGAAAAGCCTTCTCGATAAGTGATTTATGGCTGAGAGCAAATCTTGACAGGAAAATGCCACAACCGGAGGTTTCAATTTCTTGGCAGGTGAGACTTATATCTTGGCAGTGTAAGAAGCAGACAATTATGGCTACTTTTACTACAGAGGCAGAGTATGTTTCTGCTGCCAACTGCTTTGGGCAAGTATTGTGGATTGAAAATCAGATGTTAGACTATGGGTTCAATTTCATGAACACAAAGATCTACATTGATAATGAAAGCACAATATGCATTGTAAAGAATCCAGTGTTTCATTCCAAAACAAAGCATATTGCAATCAGGCACCACTTCATTAGGATTGTCATATGAGAAAGAAACTTATTCAGGACTTAAGATTCACACTGATGATAATGTAGCTGATCTATTCACCAAAGCTTTTAATGTTAGCAGATTCAATTTCTTAATTGTTAACATAGAATGCTCAACCAATTACTACATTAGTTCAGAGGAGGCAAGATAACAGGTTCAATTGTTGTACAGTTTGTAAATGCATTCTAGTTGGCTGATGGATGTTAAAAGATATGTCATGCTCTTTGGATTAAGGATTAAAGGTTACTTGTGATACTGAGCTTAGTTAGTACTGTTGTAGAAACTTTGTACTGCTGGTGCAAAAGTTAATACTGCTAGGCTTAGTTTATGCTGCTTAAAATTACTTCACGATGGAAATAATGTTTGGATTGGGTAAAAAGATGCTGCTTGGATTGGTATTAGAGGCTATAAATGGTAACAAATTTGGTGCTGCCAGGCAAATTTGGTGTTGTCAGGCAACTTTGGTATTGCTAGGCAAATTTGATGCTGCCAGGCAAAAGTTTATGTTGATTGTTACTGTTACTATTGTTAGCGAGCATAATATATTTCCTTAATTAAATATAACCGTTGAGATATTTCCGCCAACAAGTTGCATATAAGGGTCTATAGATTGAAAATTCTTGATCCTTCCTTCTATAACACTCTTTTTCTCAGATAAGGATGTAAGTTTATTCAGTCGGTCATATCAAACCCTAAAGCAAATCTCTATAAAATCTTACTTTCGTTTACCAATCACTCATACTCTCCTAATCGATCATATCCCGCATCTTATTCCATTTATTACAAGTTTCTATGGCGAATTTGGAGTTTGTCGATCAACATAACATGGTCGCGTGCTTAGAGAAGACAGAGGGATACTCCGATTTTCATGAGATAGTGGACTTTCTTGCTTCCAGTTCAATTCATCATACTCTCACTATAAGTCCACCTATATATACTTCCTACATTGAACAGTTTTGGAATACTGCCATTTCCCAAACAGTCAATGATGTGAAGCAGATTAATGCTAATGTTGATAGCAAGGCAGTAGTAGTAACAGAGGCATCAATAAGAAGTTTTCTTCTTTTTAAAGATGCTGATGGTACTGCTTGCCTAACAAATGAAGCTATTTTTCAAAACCTTGGATTGATAGGCTATAAGGGTGATTTTAATAAACTAACTTTTCAAAAACTCTCTTTTCTCCTCAATGGAAGTTTCTGATACATACTATTTTGCATTGTTTAAGCTCAAAATCTACTAGCTGGAATGAGTTTTCCACAAATATTACTTCAGCTGTTATATGTCTGGCCACTAATCAAAAGTTTAACTTTTCTAAACTTATTTTTAATGGTATGTTAAGGAACTTGTATAATACTAAAAAGAAATTTCTTATGTATCTAAGGTTTTTAATGGTGTTTCTAAATAATCAAATTGACCTTGGTGAGCCTTTTAATGATGTTTATCCTACACCAGCTCACAATCTGAAAGTTTTCACAAATATGTCTAGGAAAGGATTAAAATTTTTAGGAAAAACAACACCTCTGTTTCCTAATATGTTGACACATGCAGCAGAGGGTAAAGGTTCAGGAGAACCCACTAAACCTCAATTCACACCCTCTCCTACTCAACCTGGTACAGGAGACCAACCCCCTGAAACATCATCTAGCCATGCCACTTCCCAAGACTCTAGAGACTCTTTAGAGGGAACTAATGGGAATGAAGAGGATCAGGTTCGAACACCTCATGATAGTCCTCTTTTATGTGGTCACACATCTGACAAAGCTGAGGATGCCCTGAACCTATAGGCATTATTTGTTTTATGTACTAACTTGTCTAACAAGGTTTTTTCCTTGGAGTCTATTAAGGATGCACAAGCTGCAAAGATCAGTGCATTGAAATCTAGAATCAAGAAGTTAGAAAAGAAGTGCAAGCCAAGCATCTCACACCACAAGGTATGGTTAAAGAGTGTGAACAAATTATCCACAAAGAATAGATTTGGAAAGAAGGAGTCTGTATCCAAACAGGGGAAGAAAAAGTCCAAACCTGAATCAACTTTGGATGACAGTACTGTCTTTGATGATCAAGATGCAGATCATGGTATGGAGTACATAGAAACTAAGGAAGCTGTAGATGGGGAGGCAATGTGGTGAAACTGAGGAGGTTAAGTTGACTGATGATACAGAAGTTATTGAAGACAAGGGCAGTAGTGATAAAGGAGGAAATGCTGAAGAACTAGTTAGTACTGCTAGACCAGATATTGATGCTGCTAGGCAAGAAGATAGTGCTGTTGAGCCTAGAACTCCTCCTAAAACAACAAGTATATTTGATGATGAAGATATCATCATGGCTCAAACATTGATTAAGATGAAGGAAGAAAAAGCTAAGGAAAAAGGAGTGTTAATTAAAGATGTTGATGATTCTTCAAGACCTGCAAGATCTATTCTCACATTAAAGCCACTTCTAACAATAGATCCTAAAGACAAAGGTAAAGGGGTTTTGAAGGAGCCACTAGTAAATAAAGTTAAGAGAAGTGATCTGGATGGAGCTTAGATTGCTAAAGATGCTAAAATAGCAAGACTGATACATGAAAAGGAGCTAGTAGAGATAGAAATGGAAAAAGAGGAAAGACAGAGACAGGATCAAGCATCTGTGGACTACATTGCAAGTTTATATGATGAAGTTCAAGCTAAGATGGAAGCTAGTGAAGAGTTAGTTGCTAGACTACAAATGGAAGAGAGAGAGAGAGAGAGAGATGTACACAATAGAAGAAAGGTCAAAGCTATTAGCAGAATTTTTTAAAAGGAGGAAGAAGTTACTTGTTGAAGAAAGAGCTACTGCTGTTAGAAACAAACCTCCAACAAAAACACAACTGAGGAGTCTAATGATGACCTATCTTAAACATACAGATAAATAAAGACATAATCAGTTAAACAAAAAGATATTTGAAGAAATTCAGGCCCTATACATCAAGGAACAAGAAAGAGATGTAGATTTTATGCCTATTGGGTCTGAGAGAGATGAAAAGATGATTGATAAGATGAACAAGAAAGCAGCTAGTATGGATGAGGAAGAGGTTCCTGAAGAACCTGAAAGCACTAAGGTTGAAGTTAAGCAGGAAGGACGTGAAGAGAACATCAAGAAAAGATCAGGTAGGAGACTGAAGATGAAAGCTACAAAGAAGTCTAAAAGGCAAAAGACTGATTCTGATATTGATGAAGAGGAACAACTAAGACCTTCTCTAAAGATAGTTCCTGATGAAGAAGAAGAGATTGATTATGAAGTTTTGGGCATGAGGTATCCAATTGTTAACTAGGAATCTGCATTTTATCATACTGATAGATATGGAGTACCTCATGACTATTACAGAGTGTTTAGAGCTAATGGAAGTTCAAGATATATCAAGACTTTTACAAAAATGGTTTCAAGATTTGATAGATTGGACTTCATTGATCTACATAGTTTAGTGATGCAGAGATTTTCAACAACAACTCCTGAAGGAATTGATTTAGTTCTCTGGGGAGACTTAAGGATTATGTTTGAAGAAACTGCAGATGATGATATTTGGAAGAATCAAGAGAAATGGATTATTAAGAGTTGGACTTTCTATGAAAACTATAGAGTTCATATCTTGGCATTAGAAGATGGTACTAAAATTCACATACTTTCAGAAAGAAGGTATCCACTTATAAGGGAAACTATTGAGAGGATGATGGAGTTGAGAATGACTGTTAAATCTGAAGGTGAAGCTGTTTTTGATATGTTCAGATTTATTCAAAAACAGATTGATGAGTTTGGGGGCCAAGATGGGAGTAAGAAGGATCTTTGAGTGTTGGTTTTCTAACCACACAATAAATGGTCATCAGTTTACCATGTCTAATAGACATTAAGAACTGGCTAGTTCAGAAGCAAACGGCTTTTGGTAAAGACTTCTCAAATCCGTTTACAGCTGATAGTTTACTAAAAACTATATGGTTCTTAACTCACCATGCTTCACAGTAAAGAATTGGCTAGTCCAAAGCAAATGGCTCTTGGTAAAGACATCTCAAATCCGTTGATAGTTGGTAGTTTACTAAAAACTATATGGTTTATACAGTGCACAATGTTTATAAGCAATGAAGCATTGGCTATTCTAGAGCAAACGGCTACTGGTAAAGAAATATCAAATCTGTTTATGGCTGGTAGTTTTGCAAAAATACATACAACTTAGTTGTATTTTTGTTGTGTTTGCAAAAAGACTAGAAGCTATTCAAAGTTTGAAGTTTAAAAGGTTAAAAGTGTTTGTGATACATCCTCCTGTCGTTCAAGAATCACAAGATGAAGAAACATGAAGGTTTAACAAGTAAACATCAAGGCTTATCCCTAGTAGTAATATATTAGTATAATAAGTGTGATGTGAGGAGGCTTGCCTTTTCCTTTCTCGTGTTTCGTGTTTTGTGTTTTATGTCCAGGATTCTCCCAGATTATGAAGACTTTCGTGCTCGTGGTTTTGTCCATCGTTCACTCGATCTTCAATCCTTCGCATGCTTATATATGGAAATCCGATATCCTAGATCTTATTGACTATCGTTTATCTATTAGCATAATTAATAAACGGCTTTAGATTTGCGTAGAGACCCCTTAATATTTGGATTATGCCTTGAAATTAGTATGGGGTGACAGTCTCACATTGAGGACAATGTGTAGTTCTAGTATGAGGGGGGGATCTTTCGATTTGATCTTACTTGCATTTGCCTTGTCTTTACGTAACCCCGTTTGCCACCAAAAATAGCAAAAATATTCCAAAATTAAAAAATCTTCAAAATAAGTGTTTTGACACATAATTTTGTTTTTTAAGGAATAAATTTTGACTTGATCGAGCATGTTGCGCTCTAGCTTGCCCCTTAACTTATATAATTTAAGCTTTTGCTAGTCTTTTATACAAGAAGCTTTAAAACGCGAATTCTAGCTTGAAAAAGCCAAGAGTTTGCAAGTTTCCATGATAGACTTTAAATATGCAAAGCTTGTTTTATTAGACTAAGCATTCGCGGATCTTTTTAGTAAAGATTTTAAATTTGCGAAGAACGAAAAATGATAGAGTTTTATATAAGTTAGATGCTAAACATAGAGTAGTTGGATCTCTTTAAGGCTCATAGAGGTTAATTGTGGCTTTTTGCTCCTATTAGATTAATAAACGTTATATAATTGTTGAATAAATAAATTTACTTTAGGTTTTTGTGATTCTTAGTTTAAATCACTTCGTAGAGATTCCTTCTAGTGAAAGTAAGGTACACATCGAGGTTTTGTCAGTGTTGTAGGGAAATAGGCTACCGATTCCTGACGGCTCGCTACCGTTGTCTAGGTAGTTAAAAGACCACAAGACTTGAAATTTGGCTAATAATAATAAGTTATGTAATAAACCGAAGCCGAAATAAGACCACTACCTCTTGCCGGCTCACAACCGATGTGGTAGTCGTTTAAAGGGTGGAGGTATGAATAATAATAAAACTGTGGGCTGATAAAAGTTTACTGCATCTTGCCGGCTCACAACCGATGTTGTAGTCTTCTAAATAAGGCACATAGTAATAATCCGAGACTGATAAAAGTTTGTTGCATCTTGCCGGCTCACAATCGATGTTGCAGCCTTCTAAAAGGTCGAGGGTCACCGAGGTCGAAATAAGACTCCTGGACCATAGTCGGCTCGCATACCGATGTGGCAGTTGTTTAAAGGACCGAGGATTAATAATGTTGCAATAATGATAATAATAAAGCCAAATTTCGACTCCGGGGTTATCTAAAAAGGATAACCCCTAAATCATACGAAATTAGAACCTTAATGTGGACCTTATTCTCACCATATCGTCTCTTTAGGAAAGGATTTCAAACTAATTGTGGTCTAAACCGGGTTTACTTTATATGAAATTAATTTATTTGTCACCAATAATAAGAATAAAATCTTTAGAGGACTTAGGAATAAGGGAGCGGAAACGAGCTATGCATCCACAATTAACATTTATGAGTAGTGTTAGCATCTTAACTTGTATTTAACAATGATTTTGTTTTTAAGCTTGGTTTGGGGCGAGTGAAAAATCAAGGACGATGAATTTATCCTTTTAGTGTTTCTTGTTCCGTATAGTTATGTATGATAATAATAAATGCATAAAAATGGTAAAACGGAGAGCTTTACAAAAAAAGTGATTTCTTAATTCCATTTGATGAACACTTAGCTACTTTTCGAAGTAATTAGTCTAAGGGGGTTGAAATTTTTGGTTTTCTAAGTGTGTTTATGACATTGTGTGAGGACACAGAAATGGCTTAGTATGGGGTATTTTGGTATGTGTGTAAATACACATACCTTTTGCCCAATAAAACGAGCTAAAAAGACCAATAGTGATCAAAAATACATTAAAATGCATTGTATATTTGTATTTTGTGATTTATGTCTTGCAGGTACGGATATTCATTAAAAAGAACAAAAACAAAGCAAAACGGACAAAACTGAGCACCATAATGGAAAGAGTATGAGAAATCATGGCCGAAGGCGTATCCGTCTTTCACAGACCAACCCATAGCCGACTTAATGGGCTGGGTCAGCCCAAATCCTAATCTAAATAAGCCTTAAACCCTTAACCATATTTAAAGGCCCAAAAATAAACCATAAACCCAATCTAAACCAACTAGGCCCATTCCCCCTTTTAACCCGTTCCCTTTTTAGTCCTAGTCAACGAATTAAATGGGTCAACACAGTCAAAATAAAACACTGTATATCCCCTTCATTGTTTCCTTCCATTTTCACCTTTTACCACGCAGGGTAAAATCAACCAATCATACGCCTCTTCCGTGCTTCTAGAAACAATTGCTGACACTTCTGACAACCTACTTATCTATGTTGGCAATCCCAACGCATTTGATTGGTTAAGGGACGTGTACATAATCCAACGGTCAAGATGAAGGAATAATTAAGGCGGTTTGATTGAAGGGCTTGGATTAGAGATGGGGGAGCGTCTTGGAAGGCTAGAAGCTTCTCTACTCCCCTATATAAAGAGCCTATCACAGACAGAAAAGGATCATCTAGGGTAGTTGGTCAAAGCGCGAGCTCACCCCTTAAAACCTATCTATATAAGATATAAATACACCAAGGGACGAAACCACGCGAGATCAAGATAACCGGAAGC
>BQNB010051753.1:0-40821 GCA_026074375.1 Tanacetum coccineum | reverse complement strand
TTTATTCTCAACTTTTATGCATTGAAAAAATAAAAGACTAAAAAGTTTTATTGAAAACCTAAATAACTTTAACAATCTAAAATACTCCGTAATTACTTTCACTTTTGTTAACTTCTATTGTCTCTTTCATCCTTCCAACTCTCCATCTCACAACTTCTTTTTCACATTTTTTCTATTTAAATATCCGCCCATCACTATGTGTAGTGATGTCGAGCATCATGTCGCCAAAAAACCCATAAGAAATCACCTTTGTATTCTGCCATGTGGCTAGAAAACACCACCGAAAACCACCATCGTCTTCTGCCATGTGGCCGAAAAACAATGTCAAGAACCACCGTTATCTTCTACAATAACGTCGGAAAACACCACCGGGAACCACCACCTCCACTTCAAATGGGTAAATCCATGGTCATAAAAAAAATGCAGACTTTTTGGATTTATGTGGTTGATCCTGAAGAGGCATAATGTGAGAGAAGAAATAGAAGTGGATTCTTTGTTAAATTGGAAGAAGATGATATAGTAGCACCTTATCAATAAATATATGACTATTAAATCTAATGACATGGGAAAAAGAGAAATGAAATAGTCAAAAAAGAAAAGCAATAATTATCTAATAATCTTGGTGTATTTAGAATGCCCCTATATAAATAATCCAATCCGATTAATCCTCGCTAATCGATTAATCGCTAGGCGGTACCCGACCGTCTGGCTAGCACATAGGGATTTTTGCAACCTTGGAATATAGGACAAAAAATGGCACAACATATATCTCTGAATGCAATAATAGGGGTGTATAACTACCAAACCATGGGAGTTAGTGGTTTTGTAGGAATATTTGAATTGCATATCTTCGTAGATTCTGGAAGTACTCACAATTTCTTAGATAGTGGAACTGCAAAGAAGTTAGGACGTGAAATAAGAAAAACTTTCCCTTTGCAAGTGACTGTGGTTGGGGTAAGACCTTAGTAAGTGACACAATGTGCACTAACTCTACCTAAACTTTACAAGGTGAGAAGTTCTCCAATATTATTATGTTGTCGCCCTTAGGAGGTTGTGAACTGGTCTTGGGGGTGCAATGGTTGTCAACCTTAGGAGACATCAAATGTAATTTCCAAGAGCTAAAAATAGTATTTTCTTATAAAGGAAAGTACATGACTTTAAGAGGAACAAATAAGTATGTAGCTCAATGGATGAGTGGTAGGCAATTTAGGGGAGCTTAATGTGCATCAATGACCTTGTCTGCGTATCTCGTAAGTATGTCGAATGCAATGAATGTGTCACAGAACCTTTTGGACCCATTAGTGGATGATAATTAATATGTCTTTGCCAAACCAAAAGGACTTCCACCAAATAGAAGTCATGACCACATGATAGCATTGAAAGAAGGTACTCCTACAATCAATATCAACCCATATATATACCCACTTACACGGAAGGATGCAATAGAAATCATAGTGAAAGAATTGTTTGATTCAAGAGTAATAAGGCATGGTCAGAGCTCTTTTTCTTCACTAATTGCAATGTTTAAGAAGAAAGATGGAAATTGGAGAATGTATGTTGACTACATTGTTATCCTTAAAATATGGTGACATATCCGGAATTACATTAGTTCATTTATAGTGTGACATATAGGGACTAATAATGACTAAGTATGATAGTTGTATGTCACTAGGACTATAAATACCCCCTCCATACTTCCATAGAGGGGTGAAGCTCACATTTGTAAAAGTGTGTGTGTGTGTGTGTGTTTTCTCTCTAGCACACACACTCTTCCCATCTTTTCACCTTAACTCTAATAATATGGCTTTATATCTTTTTTATTTTACACAACATCCATATCTTGTTTTAATCTCTTGTTCATATGTCATTTATACTGTACAATTGGCATCAGAGCTGCAGGGGTGTGTCGTATCATTTGTTTGTTGTTACTGTTCATGTACTGTTCCGGATACTGTTCATATCACTATTCACATCACTGTTCATTGATAGTGTTACTGTTCATTCAAGGGTGAAAGTTACTGTTCATTCATAGTTTTGTTGTTGTTATTTTCTTGTTCAAATCTGTTACTTTTTTTGTGCTTAAAAGCAGCAGCTGATGGTTATTCATATGTTTCTTGGTTGCGTTTTGATGCAAAAGAAAAAGTCAAAACCAGATCCGAATTTTAAGGAGAAAGTCAACTGCGTTTTGGACTGGTCAACTGCGTTTTGCCATTGCATTTTGTCCACTCTTTCATTGCGTTTTGAAGACAAATTTATGATTTTTATGAAGAGAAACTATGGCAAAATTTCAAGAAACATTGCGTTTTGGTTTCTGTTGCGTTTTGACTCGAAAAAAAAACAAGGTTGCGTTTTGTGGTGTGGGTGGTTGCGTTTTGGTAAAAACGCAAGACTCAAACCGAGTCAACTCGGTATTTACTGAGTTGACCGGGTCAAAATTCAAATGAGTCAGTCTGTTCAAAAGAAGAAGTCAAACTGCAATAAAGAAAAAAGAAGAAGACACAGACTCGTGCAACATCAATATAACAATATCATTAACCAACCATCACAGCCAACCACATCCACGACAGCCTCATCACAACATCATCCACAAACAAATCCACAATCTAACCTAAAAAAAAACCCATCGTCACATATACACAACATCATTATATCCCATCTCCATCTCAACTTTCACAAGACTCGAATCAATACAAAGTGTTTCGTGTGGAACATGAACGAAAAGATCATCATTGATCTGTGAGGAGTCATACCCCTCTTTGTTATACGAAGATGAAGAAAGAACAAAGACAAGCTTGTCTCATTCAATCTTTCTTTCGATTTCAGAACAACAAAAACAAAATACAAACCTACCCGAGACCTCTTTAATAAGATCTTGATGCCATGATTATTTCATCTTCGATTCACACATCTTGTGGTACGAATCTTCAAGGCTCGTGGGTGGCTGAATGTAATCAAAGACAATAATTTATTGTTATTTTGTGGTATCTTGTTCTTGGTAGTGATCGTGTGATATGGAAAATAATATATGAGTTGCTTTTTGTTGCTACTGCTAAGATGAACAAGAGAAAAAGGGGTGCACGTTTGTTTTGATTTGGTGCAAGGAGGAAGAGTTGGATCTATTTTTGAGAAAAAAAAGGGGTGGTGACTGCGTTTTTTATGAATAAGATTAGGTTAAACTGTGAGTAAAATTAGGGATGTAGTGTATTTATCCCTAGTCCAGTATTGGGATTCAAAATACTTGGGCCGATTTTTCTTAAATTTCAACGTTGGCTGAATCAATGCTATGTTGGGCTGCTACTTATTTTTCCGGGCCGAGAAACTTAATAACAGGCCTAAGGTTTTTTTATTATTGGTCTTGGCGTTATAATTGAGCCGGGTATTATACATTGACGTTGGGATGAATTTTGTGATATTAGGCTAGAAATGAAATATGGATTATCTATTTTTGGCTTGTATTTATGGACTTAGCCGGTACTAAAACGCTTTCACGACAACGTTGAGCTAGACAATGTTCATTTCTTGACGACAATTAAAAATTAACATTTGTCCTAGTTCAATAACATTCTTGAACAATAACACAACAAACATGATACATAACACTAAAAAGATCCTGAAGAGATTCGATAAATGACAAACGGCTAGAGATTCGGATTACGATGACAAGTGTTCACGAAGTTGATTTTGTATCCCTTATTTAAGATTGAAGTTAGATTTCACGAAGGCGTCTACTTATTTCATCATTGAGACTTTCTTTTATTTTTTATCGATTGATGACTTGCTTGAACGTATACAGCAGATGATTTAGACTTGAATTATCTAGTTACCAGCAGTCAGGGGTGGTTGGTTGCAGACCTGGATAACTATCACTTAAAGGAGTTACGTTGTTGTACTCAGTGTCACACGCAGAAGTCGATGTGGATAATTTCAAGAGGTGTTGTACTTCTTATACTTATGCGGTAGGGTATAGAGTACTTATAGATTTAATCTTGCACCGTTCTTCAATCAACAACAGTGCAAGCTTAAGTAACAAATTTAGGGGATTTCACTTCATTTTCAAGTTTGGTATACCGGGTTTACTTCACCAAGTGATCACAACAATAGTCGACAGAATACGAGGTTGGTAAAGTTAGCCAGAGAATTCAAAGGTTGAGATGTAATCAGCACTTCTCACAGGATATTTTTTTTGCTATTCCAAGCAAAGATTCTTCTTAGTCTAACAAAATCTTCAAGTTCTTGATGACATTCATTCACAATACCCTTGATTATACCAAGTGTTTCTTGATTCTTGCTCATCTCCTTACGTTTCCTGAAGTCAAGAGGGTAAAGATTCTTTTTGTATAATCAAAAATTATGCTTATGACAAGAACTTTCTCGAGTATATGAACGTACACGACACTGATCTTCCGAGAGTTCGCACCATCATGGGGGAAAATGTGTACATCCGGACTTGTTTACTTTGGATGTTTACCGGTTCCAACTTCCAGTGGGAAATTAGTGTATACTACTTACTGTAGTATGGTTTATGAAGTATATCTGCATACGATATAATAGATAGTGGATGTTTATGTTCTCCATGCACCCCCGAAGAAATTCACCAAGCCCCTATGACAATAAGCAGTGGTCGTTGGTGTGGTTTGACTTCAACAAATTCCGCGTCACAGTCAATGTCAAGTAGAAGATTTTTCAAGCTACTTCAAAGTTCCAGAATCTGGCTTAAGATAAGGATTTTAGATTTGAGGGGGAAGCTTATTCAGAAACTTTGCCAAAAAATGAGTCTATGAAGAAAGCTTTTCAAGACATGCTGCATGGACTGGGGGAAGTTAATTCCATTCATGCATACTCACAAGGTTCCTATACAAGTAAAGGCAGGGCGAGGGGGGCGAGATCCAAGCTGGAGTACAAGTTTCATGACAAGGAGAACTACATAATACATCTTCACAGCTTTGGAAGTGACTTTGGAAGACTATATTTCTGTGTACTTTGTACCTGATGGAGGAACATGTAAGTAATTCCGTATGTGTCCACATATTGGGGGAAGATTGTTAGCCTTAAAATATGGTGACATATCCGGAATTACATTAGTTCATTTATAGTGTGACATATAGGGACTAATAATGACTAAGTATGATAGTTGTATGTCACTAGGACTATAAATACCCCTCCATACTTTCATGGAGGGGTGAAGCTCACATCTGTAAAAGTGTGTGTGTGTGTTTTCTCTCTAGCACACACACTCTTCCCATATTTTCACCTTAACTCTAATAATATGGCTTTATATCTTTTTCATTATACACAACCTCCAGATCTTGTTTTAATCCCTTATTCATATGTCATTTATACTGTACATACATGCAGTTAAATAAATATATTATCAAGGATAACTTTCTTATACCTATCATTGAAGAACTATTAGTGAGCTACATGGGTCTGTAATTTTATCCAAGTTGGTTAGGATATCACCAAATAAGAATGTATAAAGATGACATAGCCAAAACAACTTTTAAGACTTATCAATGGCATTATGAATTTTTGGTTATGCCTTTTGATTTGACAAAGTAACCCTTAACTTTCTAGTCACTAATGAATGATATTTTCAAACCATATTTGAGAAAATTTACTCTTGTGTTCTTTGATGATATATTGGTGTATAATCCTTCTCTAGATTCCCATGCAGTGCACTTGAGAATGGTATTGCATACCATGAGGGTGAATAAACTCTATGCTAAGAGGATTAAGTGCACTTTTGGTGTATATCAAGTGGAGTACATTGGGCATATAATTTCAGAAAAAGGTGTGGATACAGGCCTTGCAAAAGTTACTGCAATGCAGAACTGGCCAAGTCTAAGGAATTTGAAACAGCTAAGGGGTTTCTTTGGATTGACTCGATACTACAGAATCTTCATAAGAGATTATGCTGCTATTGGCCAACCTTTAACTATTCCTTTAAAGAATAATGCTTAATGCTTGGACTAAGGTAGCTGAGATTGCATTTGGTGAGTTGAAAAATGGCTAAGATGCAGTGTCACACCCCCAAACGGGGCCTGGACGGAATCACGTATTTGGGGGCGTGACGTCATAATATACATCACACAAGATACAAAGAACGACCTCTAAGGGTACGTTTAGAAATCCAACATCGTTGCATTAAATAAAATAGTTAAAGTTTTACATAGGTTTAAAGATAATATGCGGAAGCGAATAAAAGGTTTTCAAAGTTTGACAACGATGTTAACATAGATATTAATAAGTCTTGAAAATCGGCCCAAAGCATGGCAACACCATAAAGCAAGCAAAGACATCCAAGCTAAGCACCTGAAAAAAACATGCTAAAACGTCAACATAAAGTTGGTGAATTCATAGGTTTGAATTTAGAATTAAAAGTGGACCACAAGTTCGCAGTACTCGCGTGACAGTTATAACAGATACAACTTCACATGAAAAGTATTTACTGTTGCGCTAAGCTCATGACACCGAAGCTCAATTAAAAGGAAGCATATTATATGCCAAACAAGAATTAATTGCCCTAAAGGTATCTGACCAAGATCACCTAGTGAAATCTGACATGGTATATATCCGTTTATCGGGAGCCCCGTGGGTAGTGAGCGCTACTCACCCGGATAGGGATAATTAGTCCCAATAGATCTATTTACAACATTCGCGCTTACTTAACCAGTTCGTCGGTTAAGCAATTGACGGTTCATGATAGTTCGGGCATTAGTGGTCTATTCGCTACTTAGGCAACACGTAATCAGGAAAAGGTAACGTAAAGTAACTGTGTCCATAGTTTAAAATCAAGCAATGTTTCTCACCCCAAAGTAGTAAAGTAAAAATAGTAAAACGTGGGGCTATGAACTCACCTTAGCAAGATGAGCAAATGATAAATCACGCAAGTAAAAGATGATATAGAAATCTAGCCGCGACCTAGAATAATAACGCGTCTTAGGAACACGGAAAGTATGCCAAGAATTGCACAATATGTTCATCACCAAAAGACATCCATGTGTGTTTGTGCTTTGACTTAATTAACAAAACGTGACTAAATAAAATTATAGAGTTTTTCGTTAAGTTTCGGCGTTTAACCAAAAATTACTATTTTTAGTAAGTTTCTATTTTAGGAAAGTTTTTAGTTTCGGGACGTTAATACCGTCCCCTATATTTGCTTAATCCATATTTCCTTAAGTGCACTAGAGAAATCTAAACGTTTAACTTCCATGTCCATCTTGCTAAAATTTACCAAACTTACTATTTTTAGTAACCTTAACACTTTTCCTAAAATATGTTAACGACGTCTTTAAATGATACTAATCAATATATATATGTCACTATATGTTTCGCTAGTGGTTAAAAGCTCAAAATATCTCGAAAGTGTCCGAAAACCCATTTTACTATTCACATAAGCAACTATTCATTTGGTTTTGCCAAAAAATGTTTCAAGTTTCATTTGGCTATAACTTGGTCGTTTTAAGTCCAATTTTAATGTGCGATATATGAAAAATTATCTATTCGAAACGATCTCTCCAAAAACTACTTTTACGTCCAATGAAAACATTTCTAAGTCGCTCAAAACCTCAAAACTATTTCAGATCAGCAACATCATTTTTCGCAAACGCTTCTAAAAATCACACCAAACTTCACAATAGTGCCTAGTCTAGCCTAATCTCCATTCACAACTAAACCACAACAAGCCACACCTAAAACTAGCCTAATCCCTTTATTTCTATTGTTGTAACTCTCATTTAACTCTCATCTCACCAAGAACATATTATTTAACTAGTGAAATAAAGTAACATCATTATTTATAAAATCTTATTATATAATCTTTCAAAAATTAAAACACAACATATGGATGTATGGATCTTGAACATATATTAAAGAACATAGGTAAATCATAAGAAAAGATTCAAGACACTTACAAGAATGAAGAACAAATAGAGAAATCACAAGATCTATACCCCAAAATACTAGATCTATAAAACCCAACAGCAAATCTTGAAACCCTAACTTTAGATCTTGAAGAAAAATCTTTAAATCAAAGAACCAATACTTAAAACCACCTTAGAAAACCTTAGAAATGATCCTAGTATGCTTGGATTTTGAAGAGAATCAAAGAAAACTCAAACCCTAATAAGGGGTGTTGAGCCGTGAGCTACAAGAAGGAAAACGGAGAAGAGAAAATGTGTTGGTGGCTTTGAAATGAAATGGTAACCCTAAGTTCTTATGTGATTTTGTATTTATAGAATAAAAGAACCTTAAGGCTTCTTGTCTTGTAGTATTAAGTGTCCAACACACACCAAAGGGGTGTGTGTGTGGTTCGGCTAGAACAAGGCCACAAGGACCATGGCTTGCAAATTTTGAAGTCTTGATTTGAATTGTATGCATAAGTCTTAAGTTGGTCAAATACATTAGTCCAAATCTCTTACAAGAGTGTAAGAGATCACAAGGGTATGCCTAACTAGTGAAGTGTGCATGAGAAGGACACTCTCATGTGTCACTATCCATCACATGCATGAGGAATTTAAATAAAAGATGCTCTTGAATTAATTTCAAGACTTATGGTTGCATTTGGTTTGGTTTAGGCGTACAAAATATGACAAGAGGGAGAGGATGAACAAAAATTTTGACTTATAAACATGAGATGGACGATAGCTAAAGTTTACATGAAAAGATTTTGAGTTTTCGGGGTTCCGTTAGGTCAAAAACACGAAAAACGTAATTTAAACGTTAAAGCGTAAAAATAAATACCGGGTGTGATCGTAAACTACAAAACACTTAGAAAAGATAAAATAACTCATATAATATCTAAACTAATCAAAATCCAAAGTCAGAACGCGTCCGATGACATTTTTCGGATTTACGCGAGTTAACTTCTCGGTAAACTGCCAGATTCAAACGTAACGTATAAAAGTAAAAAATAATAGGTAAAAGTCATAAATGAACTACGTACTTATCAAAATTCCTATATATGAATAACGAACTGCTAAACATGTAATCCTTCATAACTAATTGTTTGATATCGATTAACAATACATACTATTTTCGAATACTGGTAACCGGCTACCGTTTTAGCCTGTTAAACCTTATTTTATTTCTTTAAAACAATTTCCACCTATTAAATTTAAGATTTCCACGTGTATAATATACCCTTATTTACTTACTGAAACCCTAAACCATTATCATTTTCCCTCCTACCCTACACCCTTATTTCCCTCTCAAAAAAACCCTAATCACTCAATCATAGATATGTGTTAAATCATCAAACAATTTGTACAATGTAAGTGATAATTACTAACTTAATAGCATTTTCATTGATAAATTGTTTTAGATTTGTTGGTAATTAAAAAGCCCTAATTTTTAATTAACCCTAATTTTGTATATTTAATTTCAGGTCTTCTTCTACTACGAAGCCTTTCACAGTTAATCTTTATCACGATGGTTTGTTCATTGTAAAACCCTTTAAGTATACACATGGAGATTTTAAGGTAATAGATGATGTTGATTTTGATGGAATGCTTTATGTTCAGATGTATGATATCATTAGAAGGGTTGTTCTTGTTTCACATACATGTTTGTATTTTAAGTTAGCAGATCAACCATTTGTATGTCTTAAACCACTGAAAACAGACAAAGATGTAGGGTTGTTTTTTAAAGCATTATATGAAAATGGTTCAATAATAGATCTTTATTGTGAACACAATGAGTATGATATAATGGAGATAATACAAGATCAGTTAGCACCAAAAGACCAACTTGTTAAGATAGCATTTAAGTATAATGCTGATGATGTTGCACATACTAGTTATGAGAATTTAGATGATTTGAAAGACATTGTTGACTTTGAAGTCGAGGGTGAGGAAAATGCAGTTATTACTAGGAATATAACTGATGACCCTTGGCTTAACAAGCTTCTTGGCAATGGAACTTTCATAGGCCAAACTGATGATGCCACATCTAACTTAGGTGGTAGGTTTATCCATGAAGAAAATGACCCTGAAGATGACATTGTTGATCCTAAGTTTAAAGCCAAGCCATTTGTTCGATATCCCTCATTTGATCCTTCAACTCCATAGGATCAATGCCAACCAGTTTTAGGTATGAAGTTTGAAAATCCTCAACAGCTCAAATATATGTTGGCAAACTATGGGGTAGCCAATGGTTATCAGTGATTGTTAGATATTAGAAAAAGACTCGGTCACCCCGTGTATTTTACTGTTTATCATAGCTCGTAGTTTAATAGTTAATAGTACGTTTTTCGGTTTTAAGTCGGGTACTAATACCCGGTATATTGTAAGTGCTATATATAGTCTCTTCCAACTTTGGAAGAGACAAGCTAGTTCATTATTTCATTTACAAAAGAAACACTTTCTCTCTCTAGACTATTCTCTCTCTAGTGTTTCTCTCTCTAGAAACTAGCCAGATCCAAGAATCGACCCCGTGTTATGATATAGGATATACCACAATTGGTATCAGAGCTTATGGGATGATTAGATCGTGTGTATGTGCGAATTTTTGCTTGATTTAGCTCGAAAAGTGTGCCATAGAAAGTTCTAGCTCGTTTTTTGAAGATCTCCGAATTTTGTTGTTTGTAATGATGAAGTTTGGGTGTTTCTAGTTGCTATTACCTTGTGGTATTGTGTTGTGCAAAAGAAATCAAGCAAAATCGTTCAAAAGGGTGATTTATAGGTGATTTTGTGTGAAAAACGTCGTTGTTCTTCGTGGAGAGTTGCCAGAATTTCTTCACGGCGGTTTGGTGAAAAATATTATTTTATTGAGTAGGTTACCAACCCTCTGACACACGGCGGGTTGCTTAAGTGGCGAGTTGCTAAAGCGGCGAGTTGTTACTAAGCAGCGGTTTGCTTACCGGCGGGTTGAATAGGCGGCGAGTTGCTCAAAGAGGCGAGTTGTTAATACACAGCGGTTTGCTTAACAGCGGTTTGACCAGGTTGTCAGCGGGTTGAATATTTTAAATAACTAACTCCTTAAGGAAACTCTGGCGGTTTGAAAACTCTACGGCGGTTTGATCAAAATATTCTTCGCGGCGGGTTGATTAACTCTTCGCGGCGGGTTGCTTGGCAGCGAGTTGTGTTCAGCGAGTTGCCTTAAAATTCCACCGGCGGGTTACTTACTTCTTTGCAGCGGTTTGATAGCCTTTGGCGGCGAGTTGAGCTTCTGCCCTCAAAATTTGAAACACTTCAAACTCGGGATTCAATATCACTAAAACAAAACACGTACACATTAACCTCACCACTTTTAACGTACACTCACTAATCATTGATCGATCAAAACATATCATATCATAATAATACAAGATGTCTAGAATGCAAGAAGAACATCCAGTATGCAGTTCTGATACACCGCCCACCTATGCTTGACAGAACAGACTTTGAATCTTGGCAACAACGTATTCGTCTGTACTGTCTAGGAAAGGATAATGGAGAGAATATTATGAAGTCCATTAAAGAAGGACCATTTCAGATGGGAACGGTTTCAGATGTTATTACTGGAGGAACTGAGGGAGCAGTTCAACAAGGTCCAGTACGTGCTAGAGTCCTTAACGACCTTTCAGCTGAAGAAAAAGAAAGGTATAAAAGTCTGACTTTAGTGCAACCAATATCCTACTTCAGGGTATACAAAGGGACCATAAACTCACTCATCAATCACTACTACTGACGCCAAAAGACATTTGGGAAAATTGTGAAGATTGATTCTGAAGGTTCTGAGTTAACAAAGGATGACAGGAATCTCAGTTTGCGATGAATATGAACACTTCCGTCAAATCAAAGGAGAAGGGCCATTAAAAAAAAAAAAAAAAAAAAAAAAAAAAAAAAATAGGATACTACGTTAGGTTTATGAAGCTCATTAATGACATGAGAAACATCTAGATGACCATGTCCAGGATGCAGGCTTAACTCAAAATGTTGTGTACATCATGTTGCCTGTGTGGAGTAGATTCATAACTGAAGTAAATCTTAACAGTGGGTTGAAGAGTCAACAGTGATCTGTTGTATGCCTACCTAAAAGCAACATGAGGTGCATGCTAATGAGAACAGAATTATGATGGAAAGTTCGGTCACCAAATACTGATCCTTTGGCACTAGTGTCGGGACGCCTCAACTCCAGCAGTATCTACACAATCATCCAGTCTCCAAACTCAAAGATCATGTCCTTCTGATAACTTTCAAAATGAATCAGGAATACTTCAACAGAAAACACCTGATTGAAAGTTTAACCAACTCACTTGCCCTCTCACTCTTCATACAAATCACATCTTCCTCAAAACAATAACTAAGAGCTTCACTCAATTGCAGGGAACAGCTAGGTTTAAGACGGGAAAGTTGTGGTTCACGGACTCCGTGGAAGATACAATGCAACTAATCAAGGAAGACATTTCAAAGAAACAATGCGAGAGGAAAAAAAAAAAAAAAAAAATTAATATGGTGTGGCGGGAAATGTAGGAGCTCGAACAGAGGAGCCTCATGATTAACCTGGTCAAAGTGAATCCCATCAAGTGCTACAACTTGTAATGGACTAGGGCACATCAGCAGTGAATGTCCAAGGCCAAGCGACTTCAAGTTCAAAACTACTTCAAGGACAAGATGCTATAATTTGAAGCCCAGGAGATGGAGCAGTTCTGATGATGATCAGTCATTGTTTCTTGCCAAGGGGAATCAGGTTACCTAACGGTGTGATGATGTGGATGATTCAACCGAGAATGATTTGGCACTCAATGTGGATCACATTTTTGAAGCTGATGAATGTGATGCATTCGACTCTGATGTAGATGAGGGTCCCATTTCACAGACCATGTTCATGGCAAGCCTCACATCTGAAGACCCAATCTACGATGAAGCCGGGCCCTCATTACGACTCGATAATCACTTGAGGTACAAGATCTTGATGCGGGGATCTCTGTAGACATATGGATGAGTATCATGATGTACCGAGATGCAAAACGATTGTACAACACAACTACGGTTGTTGACTTCCCCCCCCCCCCGTTTTTTTTTTTTTTTTTTTCTTTTTCTCCTATTTCCTCTTTTTCTTTCCCCTCCCTCTTTTCTTTTTTTTTTCTTCTTTTTTTTCTATTTCTTTTTTTTTTTTTTTATGATGCTGACTATACGAGTGATAGTAATATTATTCCGTATGATCAGTATGTGGAAGACAACGAAGAACATGTTGTACAATGTAATGCATCTTCTGTCCGAAATGATGCACTAATGTCTATTCTCGATGAAATGCATGAACAGGGTGTACAAAGTAGATTAACAAATAAGCCAGATATGTTAATGAATGACTCAATGACCTCTGAACTTGCGAGATATAAGGAACTGGTCGGGGAATATGAAAAACGGGCAAAGTTTGAGTTAACTGATAGAGAAAGAAAAATTGATGAGCAAATGAGAATAATCATCTCGGACCGAAACAGAAAGGAAACTTCTTTAAAATCTGAACTTCATTCAGCACAAATACTCCTTAGTTCTACAGTTGACCATTATAAGTCAAAGACAGAAGAAGTAAAACTGTTGAAAAAGGATTTTAAACAAAAGGAAGACAAATTCCTTGAAGAGTTTTTTGACTTAAAGAAGATAAAAGATAAGATTGAAGATAGATTATACAAACAGGGTCAGTCTGCTCAAACAGTTCACATGTTGTGTCAACCAAAATCATTTTATGATGAAAAGCACAAGGTTGCAATAGGCTATAAAAGACACGCTCAGTCTGCTGTGTGTAATGGTCCCATCATACGACTCGAATAATCCATTTGAGGTACAAGATCATGATGCCTTTGTAGATCATATGGATGAGTATCATGATGTACACGAGATGCAAAACGATGTACAACACAACTACGTTGTTGACTCTGATGCTGACTATACGAGTGATAGTAATATTATTCCGTATGATCAGTATGTGGAAGACAACGAAGAACATGTTGTACAATGTAATGCATCTTCTGTACAAAGTAGATTAACAAATAAGCCAGATATGTTAATAAATGACTCAGTGACCTCTGAACTTGCGAGATATAAGGAACTGGTCGGGGAATATGAAAAACGGGCAAAGTTTGAATTAACTGATAGAGAACGAAAAATTGATGAACAAATGAGAATAATCATCTCGGACCGAAACAGAAAGGAAACTTCTTTAAAATCTGAACTTCATTCAGCACAAATACTCCTTAGTTCTACAGTTGACCATTATAAGTCAAAGACAGAAGAAGTAAAACTCTTGAAAAAGGATTTTAAACAAAAGGAAGACAAATTCCTTGAAGAGTTTTTAGACTTAAAGAAGATAAAAGATAAGATTGAAGATAGATTATACAAACAGGGTCAGTCTGCTCAAACAGTTCACATGTTGTGTCAACCAAAATCATTTTATGATGAAAAGCACAAGGTAGCAATAGGCTACAAAAATCCCGTATGTCTCGCTCGTGCAAAGCAAGCTCAGTCTGCTTTGTATAATGGTCATGTACTTGTCACGACCAATCATACACCCACTGTCATACATGACTCAGAGGATACACGTGAGTTAGCTGAGATAACTAGGAAAAGAATGCTGTTGAAAATGCAAAGCCCTCTATGTGTGGAAAATAAAATTAGGATTTCTCCCCCCGATTACTCGAAAGAGAACCTTCTTGCAACCTTTGCTCCCCAAAGAAATCTGACCCCAGAACAGATATTTTGGTCCATAGATGACAACAACAGAAAAAAGGCTGAGACCTTAGCTCCAAAACCAATTTCAGCATTGACAGTGTATCCACCCAATACTCCTGTCAAGCTTGTCCCCAGAATTCTTCCAACTAAAAGTCAAGTGAAGATTAATCTTTATGTACTCACACAACTTTTTACTGAATTTGACAAAACTTGCAAAACTAGAATCACCCCATCAGGTCTTACAGAGGGGGAAAGAGGTTTTGAGCAAACGAAAAGATGTTACCTCACTGAAGTTATTCCATTTTTCAAAACTCTTAAAGAACACTTTGTTGGAGTTCAAACAGCCCTCTTTAAAGAAGTTAAAGAAATGGAAGAAATTTTTGATCAAATGAATAACGAAGTGGACAAGAATACTGTAGACAAGCAATGTGCTGAAATTGAAAAGAAAAACCTTCTCATTGAAAATGAGAATCTGATTGTTAATTGTTTGTCGACTCAACTGCTGTATGATGTGGAAAAATCACGTTGTCTAGATCTTGAAGCTGAATGTGTCTATAGTTCATGATGGTCAAACTTATTTCTAACATAGAAAGGGAATACTCTTAAATCTGCATTATGTATCACTTCATCTCAGAAGTTTTGATAATAAAAAGTCACAAGCATCACAGGAAGCTCCTGATTTTAGATCATTCTTTAAAATCAAGAACCTCGAACATCAGATTCAAGAAAAGGATATCGGTGATTTGGACACTTGATGATATAGTCCCTAATGTGAAAGCCAGAAGTCGTGAGCCCTTATAGTGTTGTAGAGTTACCGCATTACTGAACAAAATAATTGTGATAGATTAAGAATTAGAAAAAGGTTAAACGTCTTACAAGGAACTGTTTGATTCAATTAAGATCTTGCGTTACTCACTCATGTGAAAGACATCTACCATGTTGAATGAGATTGAGAGTCTAAAAGCTCAATTGCGAAGCAAAGCGCCTTGTTTCACCAGTGACTGTGTCAAACCAAAAGTTCTTGCTCCTGGCATGTATGCCATAGACGTAAAACCCATCCCTCATCCCCTTAAGAACAATAGGAGTGCTCATTTAAACTATATCGGCCATCTTAAGGAGAGTGTAGAAACAGTTAGGGAGATTGTAGAGGAAGCTAGAGCAGTTAAACCACTGGATAGTTCACTTAACTATGCTTGCCGATACACTAAGTTATCTCAGGAATTGTTAGAATGTGTGATTGGCACTTGCCCAAATTTAATTTCATTGAAAGAGATTACAGGCTCCCCTCTACCCTGTTATAGAAAAAAGCAGTTAAGTTTAGTGATAACCAGGAACTTCTTCTAGCAACCACAGAAACAAAAAGTGCACAACGAGTTCACGACTTATATCCCTGTTTTTTAATTTTCCTATCAGGAGTAAACGATTCCATGAAGCAAGCGGGTCAAAGGCTGAAGTCATTACAAGAAAATAGGACCCTGCCTGGTCGAAGGAGGATAAGAAGGAAGTAGAAGTATGCCTTAGGACCAAATAGGACCAGTTTGGAAAAAATGAATCGGGTTGATTCTAGCATTTGCTATAAGCGTGTTGTTAATTATTCGAATTCTGATCTATAATACTTTGCAGTAATGGAATGTGTGTTGTTAATGTGTTGGAATTACTGTGAATGCTACACCCAAAGTTAGGAATTGTTTTGCATAACGAGAAACAGATCTGAAATCCAATAGGCAAACTGTTGATAACTGTTTAAAACACGGACCAAACTGATTGGAAACAAAAAGCAAAACTGTCTGACAACAGTTTGTCCAAAACCCAAAGGGTTTGGAAAGCTACGGGGAAACTATTTACTGTTTATGGTTTATCAATGGAGACCCACAGGAAAGAAAATCTTACCTTAGGAAAACTTGATTGTGGTTCGCAATGGGAGACCCACGGGAAAGAATTGCCTTAGGAGAAATGCTAACCAAAAGGACCCCCAACAAAAAATGGGGAAACCGTTTTCAAATCTCCAAACTCGAATGTTTTCAAATGCTGGTGTACAGGTCATGCTCTTGGTATTGGACTCGGGTGTTCTAAATTGACGGGGAATCGTTCAAAGCTTTGAATTTTGTGGAAAAGTTCATCGGGTCGGTCAAATTCGGGAATGACCACTAAGGAGCTATCATGGGTTATGGAGATTATGTTATGGGTGATAGTGTGATCTCAAGGGTATACTACGTGGAAGGACTTGGGACACAATCTATTCTTGTAGGGCAATTTGTGATCTCTTGATCTTGAAGTGGCTTCAGAGCATACATGCTTTGTTCGTGATCTTAATGTACAGAGATCCTTCACGGTCGTCGTGGCCAATTTGTACCACGATATCGATGATGAATTGATGAAGTTTCTCCTGATATGGCTTGCTGTCAAAAGCTTCCAAATCCAAATCATGGTTGTGCATCGTCGTTTTAACATTTAAAACTTCGGCACGATAATGGATCTTACTCAAAGATTGGGAGAGGCCTACCGATGAAGTTTGAAAAGGATTCATACTTTGGCTCAGCACTGTTCAACTTGGAAAAAAAGCAAGAAGTTTCTCCCACAGACCAAAAATCTGAAAACGCCAATTTGCGAAAGTGTTTCATACCCTTCTCTATGGATCTGTCGGTCCAATGAGTGTCGAGAGCATAAAAGGAAGACTACATCTTAGTCATCGTGGATGCTATTCAAGATTAATGGGTAAATTCTTGAGGTCAAAGGATGAAACACCAGGAGTTTGTCAATTACTTTCTTAAGCAATACTGGTTTGGCCTCACAAAACTGTCCGATTCATCCGCACTGATAATGCGGCGGAACAGAGTTCGTCTAACCAAGCTCTGTAGGCATTACTATGAAGGTGTTGCATAACTAATTCCAAAAGTCGGCCGAGAACTCCTCACAATTGCGTTGTTGAAAGACGTAATCGTACACTGGTGAAGCAGCTCGAACCATGAGGAGATTCTCGAAACTCACATGTTTCTATGGGCAGAAGTGTAGCACTGCCAGTTTACACAAAAACCGATCACTAATTCATACTCGTCATAACAAAACCCCGTATGAGCTTGTGCATGAGAAGAAGCCTGATCTCACATTCTTCCGAGTATTTGGTGCTCTGTGCTATCCTACGAATGATAGTGAAAATCTAGGAAAATTTCAAGCCAAAGCTGACATTGGAATTTTCGTTGGGTAGGTTGCTCATCGCAGGAAGGGTATAGATCTACAACATGAGAACTCGTCGATTAATGGAAACAATTCACGTCACCTTCGATGAGATGGATCAGACAATGGCTCCTGTCGTATAAGTTCAGGACCAGTACTGTCATATAAGACCCGCTGGTCAACTCAATCAGGGCTTGCTCAACGACAAAGAGCTGGAATGTTATTTCAAACCGATGTTTGATGAAAACATTGAACAATATCCCGTTGATGAACCAAGTCCCTTCTGCTATGAAGTAAATGCTCAAGTGGCCCCACCAGGTTACTTCTTGTCTAAACAATTGACAAGATGCACCGTCAACAAGTGCCTCATCGTCAACAGACATAGTCATCTTCCAATCCAAAACTCACCAAGAAAATTCCAGAAGACACCCATCATTAGGATGTTCCTCATCCTCACATAACCTTGTTCCTGAAGATCAGGTTCGGCACAATCTTCATCAGGGAATGATAAGCAGTGGAACCCAACCATGATAATACCCTCCAGATCATATCAGAAGATGGACCAAAGATCATCCTCTGGATAACATCGTTGGCAATCCTCTGTCTGTATCAACGAAAAACAGTTGCATCGATGCTTTGTGGTGCTGTTATCCTACTGACTGTCAAAGTCGAACCAAGAACTTCAAAATGGCCGTGATAGAAGACTGCTGGTTTCAAGCCATGCAAGATGAAATTCATGAATTTGATCGACTTGAAGTATGGGAATTAGTACCTCGCCCAATCTATGTTATGGTTATCGCTCTCAAGTGGATCTACAAAGTAAAGCTTGATGAATATGGTGATGTACTGAAAAACAAAGCTCCCCCGGTTAGTGCCAAAGGGATATCGTCAGGAGGAAGGTATTGATTTTGAAGAATCGGTTTGCTCAGTTGCACGGATAGAAGCATATGAAGTATTCTTGCCAAGCGGCAAAAAAGAAACTAGTTCATCTACTGATGGAGGTCAAAAACTTGCTTTTTCTGAACGGTGATCTTCAAGAAGAAGTCTTTGTCAGTCAACCTGAAGGATTTGAAGATCAGGAAAATCCTACTCACGTCTATCGTCTGAAGAAAGCTGCTGTTTGGGCTTAAGCAGCACAAGGGGATTGGTATGACAACTCTCAAAGTTCCTGATGCAAACAATTTCTTCAAGGGTGCCGTGGATCCAACGTTATTCACACGCAAATCAGGCAAACACATCCTACTTGTTCAAATATACGTAGATGACATCATTTTTGCCTCAACAGATCTTAATGCGTGTAACATATTTTCAAAAGAGATGAGCTCCAAATTTCAGATGTCAATGATGGGACAAATGTCGTTTTTCTTAGGCCTACAAGTTTCTCAAAGTCCCGGAGGCATCTTTATTAACCAAGCGAAATATGCTCTCGAAACCTTAAAAAAATATGGAATGGATCTCTCTGACCCTGTCGATACACCAATGGTGGATCGATTGAAACTGGACAGGATTCATGGGATCCAGTTGACCAAATCGATTTCGAGGAATGTTGGCTCCTCTAAAATGTATCTGAAGCCAGTAGACCCGACCTTGTCTTCAGCTTGTTTGCATGTGTGCTAGATATCAGGCTAAGCACTCCAAAGCTACCGCCTCCAGATAGAGGCACTTGGAAGCTTTCAAACGTGTCTTTCGGTACTTGAAAGGAACCATTAACATGGGTCTTTGGTATCCGAAAGACAACGCCATGTCACTAACAGCTTATGCATATGCAGATCATGCGGGATGTCAAGACTCAAGAAAGAAGTACGTCGGGAATGTGCTCAGTTTATGGGAGATAGATTGGTTAGCTGGGTCATCAAGGAAACACGATGCAGGCAATATTCAACTTACAGAGGTGAATACATTAGCCCATGTTGGATGTTGTGCTCAAATCCTTTGATGAGATCCCAGCTTAAAGACTACGGATTTTACTTCAATAAAATTCCTTGTACTGTGATAAACAAAAGTGCTATTGCTCTGTGCTGCAACATCGTACCGAAATCTCGCTCTAAAAACATTGACATACGCACCATTTCATTCGAGATGCATATGTGGAAAATAGGTTTAAGTGTTGAACATCGACTTCGTGGAAACGAATTATCAACTTGCAGATATTCTGACCAATGCCTTACCAGAGATCGGTTCGAATTTATTCTTCCACGCCTAGGCATGAAGAGTTTGACACCTGCAACTCTCAAACGTCTTCAAGAAGGAAAGGATGAGTAAACCTAATACCTTCATGTATCCTTTGTATATAAAAAAAAAAAAAAAAAATAATAATAATAATAATAATAATAATAATAATAATAATAATAATAATAATAAGAATATATATATATATATATATATATATATATATATATAATTAATAATTATATATATTTGTCACAATCTTCATAAAATACTTAGGAATCTATTAAGTCTTTTGGAGTTACTAAAAGGTTTGCAATTATTTAAATTGCAACCCGATTTAATTGTCTGCGCATGGATTAACTTTATATTATGATTTGTGGGGTAAAGAACAATGATGCTGAGTGGGATATTCGCTGCTCTTTCATCTCAATCAACGACTACACGCTCTTTCAATAGAACACCGGTCGTTGCTTGAGGGGGAGATGTGAATGTGAAAATATCCAATGGGATGATAAGGACGGTGGGTGTTATAAAGTCTAAGTCTTAGATGTGTTGTGGTATTTACATTGGGTAATGTTTGAAGGGGAGTTAATTAACTTTAACTCGAAGGTCCAAAGTTATCTATTGTTGTAAAGTTTAGGGTGTAAAAAGCATTTGCTCTTTGTTTCCTAGCCTTATTAAACTATAGGGACTATGTTGGCCAAATGCCTAATATTAGAAATGCCCTAGAAATAATTAAAACAAGAAATAAAAGAAGAAGGAAACCCAAGGGACCAAATCTGCCAAGTTTGTAACATATGTGTATAAATGTGCGGCGGGTTGCGTTTTTAGTCAAAACATTCAAAAATAGTCAAACACAAACACACACACACACACACTCGCAAACCGCCGCCAAGAACGAAATCAAATATCGCCAATTTGCAGCTTTTCTTACTAAGAATTCGATGGCAGAACAAATTGTTCCCGCTCAACCTCCTACAAGAACTGATGAGCAGATTGTACCACGCTCTCAGTGGTTAACTATCGGGAAAAGCAACCTCCTATTCAATGCACAAAAGATCCAGAAGAATCCCATCTTTCAGATATCTGTGGACATTCTGAAGAATACCAACTTCTTCCAAGCGTTGACTGCATCTGCAAATGTTCCTGCTATATACCTGCAACAGTTCTGGAAGACAATGTCATATAATGAGAAGACTGGGGTTTATAGCTGTCAACTTGATGAACAATGGTTCGACCTAAGTGCTGATCTTCTTAGAAATGCATTAGCGATCACTCCTGTCAAGCCAACTCACCCATTTGAGTTACCTCCGACTGGTGACACGGTGCTAGATTTTGTTAATGAGCTGGGATATCCTGAACCTATAGAATTTGTCTCCAGTATACGGACGAATTATGTGTATCAACCTTGGAGGGCAATTCTATCCCTGCTCAACCAGTGCCTGACAGGAAAGACGTCTGGCAGTGACAAACCCAGACACCCAGTTCTGCAAATGCTGTGGGGAATCGTCACCCAAACTAATATTGATCATGCAGAGCTCATATGGGAAGAGTTTACTCAAGGGATCCAGACCTATTTCTCTCACAAAGCCAGTCTGAAGAACCCAAAGAAGAAAGCAACTCCTCTCCTCATCCCTTATGGACGATTTTCCAAAGTAATAATCTATTACTTGGCAAGAAATAACAACATCCATCGTCGTCCTGATTCTGCTATTCATTACACTGGCGATGATTATGTCTTAGGAAATCTTAAGTTTGTCCCTAAAGGTGAGACAGTTGAAGTGTTTGGTTGGCATCCCCCGATACCCTGATAACTGATGCAATCAACATATCCCTTATGTTCCCAACTATCTGAAAAATGTTGCTGCGAATACCAAGAAAACTCCTCGAGAAAGATGCAAGCGGGCAACCAGCAAAAAGCGTGGCTTACTCCCAAAAAGACGACAACCTCCACAAGTCAAACAAACCAAGCCAGTTCTCCACCTACAAAGAAACCTCTCCATGCGCAAGCTTCCACAAAAGTGAGAAAGGGAAAGTGACTTTCAAACTTGTTGACGGAAGATGATGAAGAGCGACAAGACAAAACTATTCCTCACGAAGAAACGGTAATGATCATGATTGAACTAGCTATGAGTTGAGTTGGAACGCGCAGGAAAAGGGAGAAGGAGAAGGTTTTTTTTTTGAAATGGGGGGTATTTTTGGGGGGGGGCAGGACCTGGAACGAGCTATCAAGTTAGCTTAGATCCTGCCTTCTGCAACAATGTGGCACAGTTAGAGGAATAACGATCAGGGATACCAGGTTCAGAAGCAACTCCGAAACTGACAAGAAGTGGTAGGGATGGAAGCCGTTAGTTACTGATAACAAGTAACACATTCCATGGTCCAATCTGTCTATGAGAAAAGAAATAAGGAACAGTTTGTATTTCCAGACATGATCAAACTTCCGCGGATTCAACAAATGTCCTCTTCTCAACCTGAAGGTTGATACCTCAGAGAAAGAGGTACTGAATCGTCAATCAAAACATCGTTTCTGCCGAACTGAAGTGATACAGAATTGGTACTCCTAAAGGTGACAACGTTAAAGGTGAAAATAATCTAGTCTACCGTAACATCAGGAGTAAAGCATTCCTGTATCAGACCCTGAGAAAGGCTCATGAGGCTCAGGCTGGGACCAGACCCTGAGACATGCAAGAAGACCAGACTGGACGAAGTCTGGAAAATTACATGTTCTCTTGCTGGACCAAACCTCTGAGCACATGGATGTCGATTCATTGCAAACACAGCTACCAAGGTTCATGAAAACCCTGAAGATCTTAACAGGCGGACGTGTCTATCAATGATAACCAGAATGTCATTCTGGTCTATGTTTCCCTGAAAAAATCTCGAGTGACATGTTAACTTTGGGGAGCAATTTTCTTCATGACATAACCAACAGAAGTGTGATCAGGAGAATCTATAGCTAGAGAGGAGTTTGATTTCAATATACCCTGATTCTAGTCATCAGACAGTAATGTCAACCCCTCCCTTGATTGTCCCTTCACAATTGTACACATCTTCAGAACACATCATGTGGTCACTCCTCCACCAATCAACACTGAAGCTACAACAATCACCCCAATCTCTTCCTGAAATCACTCATATCATCGCCTTCAGTAAGAGTAGCAAAATTGGAACAAGAGATGTCTGAAGTAAGATGACTGATGTAATTTTGAGCGGTCAAATAAGATCCCAAGTTCCTACGCTGTTAATATATTATTTAGGAACGAAAACTGATGATGCTCTCCTTAAGGTTCTGAACGACCACTGCCGATTTAATCGTGGAAATACTCTGTGTTGCCTTGGCCAGAAAAGGGCGGGGGGGGTCTGGCAAGAATCAGGAATTGAAAGGACTCCGAAGTTGATATAAAAAGCCAAAAAGGAACAAGAGAGGAGAAACAGATTCAACTTACTCCATTGGTGTGGTCCCAATGATAAAGTTGATCTTGAAGTATTTGATCTAAAAAGTGCTCTCTTCGTCACATTGAAAGGAAGAAGTCTGCCAATCAAAACAATATCCAACTACCGTCTATACCATGTTCATGGAAGCTTGACATAGCGGATGAAGACGCAATGGATAAGGGAAAGTTTGCAGACCAATGTAAAGTGCACAAGAGAAAACATGATAGTGATGAGATGAAGATGATGATGATGATGATGGCCTTCAAGCTGGATCAACTGGGCAGGTTTACAAGATAAGGCGATCTGATTCTGCGCCTCTGGGTCAGCTTAACCTCTCCAAAAGATGATTGACCACGTTCACAGAAGCCAAGGGAGTTGATGCATCTGGTCCAAACAACACCCATCGTTCAATCAACTGGATGGCAGATCTGACACAAGAGATACGTTGACTGTCTCTTCGGATGCACAGATCTGATCCCGTATCAGAACACTCTGAACAAATTTCAGATTGACTTATCAAAGTAGGATGAAAGGAATGACTCGAATATGGAGGGACACTGACAATGGCTCATCTTTCCCAAAGTGTCGACCCACTATGTGGTTTAAGCCAATTCCAGAAAGTGAGAGACATGTACGCCTGTACCAGAATTGGGACAATTTCCCCGAATGATTTCCCGGAGCCAGAAACAACTGCAAAGCATACGACCCACATAATATAAGTCTGAGAAAAACAAGCTTCAAGGAAGACGTATGAATTGGGTCATTCATCAATGGGTTCTGCAGGCGACGGGAAAGAAGTAGCTCTGCAAAGCTGACTTGAAGGACCAACATTCAAACTTGTTTAAAGACTTTCACAAGAACAGTGTCTTTCTTCAATATCATGATGATGAATGCCACAAGTTGCTGACAAATAAGGTCGATTGGGTAAATCCTGGTGGGTCATCAAATTTGAGGAATATATATTGAACCACCTGCCCTTAGGAGGTTCCACCCAGGTCAGGTATATCCATTCTACCGCAATTCTTTTCAACATGGTTCTGGACTATCTTCAGAAAGGTGATAAAGAGCGATGATTTGCATTATCCATATCCAAGCTCAAAGCCGCTCGTTAACTGACTTCGCCTTGAGTTAATTAGTTCCAACGTTGTGGGTTGAGAGGAACGCGATATGACATCAGTGCTGTCAATGGCATCACTCACTGTGGTTTAGGAGGAAGGAATAAAAAAAATTTATATCACAAACACATGTGAGTCATCTGATCGTGAAGCTGGTAGATCGCACATGCGAATTTTCTACTCCCATAGTGTAGTTAAGTGTCAAAAGTGTTCTGAATATTATGGATATAACTAACTCAGAGAGATCATTCTTCGACGAGCTGCTTACCAAGAATACAAGATCTCGGATAAAGGATTTCAAGAATCTTCCATCTAAACGATTTGGAAGATCCTGTTCCTCTTAATATCCAAGAAACGCTCAACCTTCTACAAGACAGACAAGACTAGTCTTCTCACTGCGTCAAAAATGTGGATCGAAAACCCTGGTGACAGAATCGTGTGGGGGACTTGCAACTCGGGATTGAAAAGCTATCTAATGCAAAGGTCAACTTGAAAGTCCTAAATTGGGATGCAGCCGGACTATACTTCAAAGAAGACTATACGATGTCCCAGCCAGGCAGTTGTTACAGAGACGATATAATCAAAGAAGTTGATGAGGCGGAAGTGTCTCAAAGTTTAGTGATGGGAGTGGACAGAGTCATGGAAAAGCTGGACCAAATGTTAATAGGACTTTTCATCTGTTCGAGTACAATATAGGCATGGAGACCAGGAAGTGGTCAGAGGATGACAAGAGAAGAGCAAAGTACTTCATCAAGCTATCGAGAAATGACTACAGATCAGAAGGAAGAATATATCGAAGTTGGAAAGCTTTGTTGGAGGAAGAGTAAGGAGATATTGACTTGCAGGTGATCACAGACAACGTGAGAATCGTCAGTACAATCAAAAGGTCAATCTTATTTCTTACTGTGAATAATATACCTTGTACATTAGTAGCTAGTTTATCTATTGATGGTTAGGTGTAGGAGTAATTTATATCCCTCAACGATTGAGGGGGAGCAGTTATACGTCTCTTACACGACTTGCGAATTAAGGCCACACTTTTCTCCCAAATTTTATAACATATTTAAATCAATTGATATCCAAAATGTCAAAGGGTTTAAAATTTTTGATAAGGGGAGAAAATGTGATTAAAATATGTGTATAATAATAACTGTGATTATTAGGACTCATATACTCCTCCTAAACGTGCTAAACAATTTCGAATACCGAAGCACATTTTGAGGGGGAGCGTTTCGAAAATCAAAAACGATCGAGGTACTAAACGCTTGGATATTTATATCATAAAGTGCCTCAATTGAATTTTCAATGGTTTTATGGAAAGGAGAACTGTACAAACAGACTGACCATGCATTTTACTTAATTGGAGTTATAAGGTTGGTAAGGATAGGTACTATTCCCGATGATCCAACCAAAACCGGAGGGATCTACCCAGGGACAATCCACTAGTTAGTGTAGAAGTCCTTAGATGACATGGAAAATGGAGTAATCGTGAGAATAAGGGAAAAGTGCCGACTGAGATAGAGCTAGGAATGGTATAAACCCAAACTAAGGTTCTAAGTCATGAAGTTCGGTAGCATGAAGGGGTGAGAATAAAAAAGAATTGTAAAGATAAAGGGTGTAAGGATATGAAGCCCTTCTTTCACTTAGGCGAAACCGGGCAATTCATATGTGCAGAATCTCTAGATGATTGCTGACATTGAAGATCGTCATCTTGGGACCTGTGGATGCAAATGCACAACCCTCCCAGCACTCGAATCTTTCAAAAGAATATCTGCTTTCATTTTCACGGAGATAAAACACGTTATCTATGACTTTCTCACTCGAGGTAGTTGATATTGAATAGGTGGCTAGGTCATGCTCCAGCTCCCGATAATTAAAACCAAAACGCATATTGAGTCTAGTGCCATGAGATCGTCAGTTAATCTCGTTAGGAATTATCCAATTATCTTGTCTTTCACACTCTGTGGAAACAAGTCCATATTAGAGTCTAGCATTATCTTGTAATATTGCCAGAACAATCCGGGTGAAACGTTTGTTTTAACAATGAAGATGGAATCCTGCTGAGCAAACATAAAACAAGCTCTAGGTTTTTATAGGGGGGGGGTTGACTTGTGCGATTCTACAAGAATCAAACTTGTGTCAATGAAAGAAACTATGGTGCGCTTCTGTGTTGAATCAAACTGTTCAGTATAAGAATTGTCGGTTATTCATCATTTGTCAAACATTCAAACTTACGGTGTTACAAAAGTCTTTTATAGGAAACACTTAGACTGTCTTTTCAAATCAATTTTCTCTTTATTACTAACTGTTTCATTACAGGATATCGTAAAGATGGAGATGGAGATGGAAAGTCCCAGTTCCTGAGATGTCAAGTAAATAACCAAATGTTCAGACACGACCTACACTTGTGATGATGTTATGAAAAACCTCATAAAGGTGTCAAAGCTTCCGCAAACTCTGATGTCAAGTATTCATTCACAAGTGCACAAATGGTGGGGGGGGGGCGAACCATTACAAGATGATGTAAGATTATGTTTGGGCAATGATCTCAAGAAAGCTCAAGATCACAGTCAAAGACATGTGTAAGATAAATCAAAAGATCTCTACACCAAACGTTCAAGATATTAAATGTCCACGAGCTAATGACGGAAGTAATAATGTTTGGCCTTTTCAGGGTGACCTCCCTTAGGGGGAGATTGTTGGATATTAGAAAAAGACTCGGTCACCCCGTGTATTTTACTGTTTCATATAGCTCGTAGTTTAATAGTTTATAGTACGTTTTTCGGTTTATGTCGGGTTCAAATACCCGATATATTGTAAGTACTATATATAGTCTCTTCCAACTTTGGAAGAAAGAAGCTAGTAAGAAAATAATCATTTACAAGAAACACTTTCTCTCTCTAAACTATTCTCTCTCTAGTGTTTCTCTCTCTAAAAACTAGCCCGATCCAAGAATCGAACCCGTGTTATGATATAAGATATACCACATACTTGGATAACCAGTCCATACCGATGACAACGTCGAAACTGGCAAGCTTAATTGGCATAAGATCAATTTCGAAAGGTTGATTTAGCAGAGTTAAAGTGCAGCCTTTAATAACAGTGTTTGTACTTACAAAGTTTCCGTCAGCCATTTTGATATCGTAAAAGGTATCTAGTGGGAAAGCGGGAAGTTTTAGGTTAGAGGCAAGAGATATGGTATATCAAAGTACTTTTGCGGGTGGAGGGGGTGGTTGTTCTTTTGTAGGAAGTGAGTAGAGCGTGTTCCTAGAAGAGGGGGTTTCTATCAGCTCCGGAATCAAACAATACTTTGACTAAATGCTGATTTAATAGAAACATACCCGTAACTACGTTCGGGTCTTGTTGAGTATTCCTATCTTTCAGCATGTAGGCTCTTCCTTGGGCATTGATGTTGGTCTTGCGGCACTGATTTATATAATGCCCTTTTTCTCCATAGGCATGACATATAACTGTCACTGGTAGTTGATTACTTCTAGTGGCTGGCTTCTTATTTCGGCAGTTCTTGCTTAAATGGCCCACCTTGTTGCAAATATTACATTTGCCAGTACAAGGTTCGGTGTGATGGAAATTACATCTCTTGCACAAAGGGAGAACTCTGGCATACCTACTGTTTTCTGATGGAGTAACAGCATAGGCTCTACTAGTTTCTTGCCTTCGGTTTTGTTATTGACGATTGTTGTAGCGATTGTTGGTGTTGTGGTAGTTGTTGTTGCTGCGGGAGCTGTTGTTGAAAGTTCTTCTGTCGTCACATTTGCTTTTGGGCTAAGTTGATGACTTCCTCGAAAGTTTGAGGTTTATAGGCAGTAACATTTCCTTCAATGCTTCGAGGTAGTCCCCCGATAAAAGCTTCCAAGAGTTTATCGTTGTTTGGCACCATGTTTGGACATAGAACCGTTAATTCTTGTAATCCTCTAACATAAGGTTTAAGATCATTTCCCTTTACAATCAGATTGTAAAGTTCTTCTTCCATCTTTCTGATCTTAGTCTGGGGACAATACTTGTTTGTCAGAAACCTTTTTAAAAAGAACACAAAAACATAAAGAATGCATTACAATCACTTTAAAAGGGAGGGGTATAGTGGCTGTTAACGCTCGCGCTATGGTACCAGCCAACGTCGTATTATATTATTATTATTTTGTTTTGAAAATATGAATGTTAGAAAATGGATAGGTACCAATTTTGACCCTTTTTTCATTAAAAACCTCATTATTTTTAAATTTTTACTCCTTAAAAATCGTATAAATACCTTCTTATTCTACCATACCTTACACACTCTTCCACAATAATTTATAACACATTATTTTCTACATCATATATTTTTTTCTCCCAAAATGAATCCCAACAATCCTAACAATCCATGGATAACGATATGCTCAATGACCTCGAAAACCAAATTTTGGGCTCGTCTTCTTCGGCTAATCTCAACACCCAAATGCCTTATTATCATCACAACTATAACCCATATTCTAAGCCCGATCAACAAATTGCATTTCAACAATGGCAACTTAAACAAAAAATGCAATATAACCAAATTTCTCAACAACAACCAAATTGACCCGTTAATTCCCAACAACAATCCGACCAACAATCTCACCAACAACAAGAAGAAGAAGACGAGGCGATCCCGACTCCGACGTCAGCTAAAAAACAGGGAAAACTTATCAAGAAAATGGCTAAGAAAAACGTTGAACCGTAAGCCGAAGCCGTCAAAGTTCAAAAATTTTGAAGCAAAGACGAGGAGTTGCTTTTGGCGGAATGTTTCATACAAATATCTGAGGATCCAAGAGTCGGTTCGGATCAAAAAATGATACATTTTAGTACAAAATTTTCGACGTATACAATGATGTAGCCTCAAAAAAAAAACTTTTCGCTTCGTACCAAGAACATCTTGACGGGAAAGTGGACTCGTATGAATCGGGAGATCACTAAGTTTAATTCGTTAGTGCTCGAAATGAGGGTTATGAGTGAGGAGAATGATGAGAATTGGATGTCGATGGTTGAAATCTTGTATAAAACACACACAAGTTCGAATTCTAAGCACAAGAGCGCTTGGTCATTTTTGAAAGACAAGCACAAATGGAAAAATCCCGATTCGACAAATGCAAGACGAAACCGTCATCAGGTTACCGACGAGGAACCCGAGTTTTTTGGGGACGACGAGTTGCCGCGTCCACCCGGTAAATCCCTGACTCCATATCACTCACTATCCCCTATCCATTAAAAACAACCCCCACCCATTCCCCCATTTTCAAGCACTCATACTAAACACCAAAACCACTTCCAAAATCTACCTTATCACACAAACACATACCACAAATGTCATGAATACCATCCCCCCCATAAAACCCTCCCTCATCTACTCTCCTCACTGTCATCACCCCTTTACCCAAAAATTTAACACCCCTTCTATGCTTAGGGATATTATCATTTCATGTACTCCCAACGATTCCGAATGAGTCACCTAACCCCTCAAAACTGGTATCTATAAAAACCCAAATAACCTCTGCATCGCGGAGAAAAAGATTATGAAATATCCCAATCTTATCTCACAATATAACCTTAAGAATACAATCTGTGATATTTATATAGACCGCACGCTCGCACTATCCACCGATCATCTCATCGCAATCTTTTTATACTGTATAACTTAAAATTGCACCCACACTCGCTACATCGCATTGTACAATCGAATTAATTCCCAACACCCCCTATATAAAACAAACTTCATCCACATCACCTAAACATTTAAACTTACGTAACTTCCTATATCCCCCATAACAATAATTTAAATCTCGCATACACCTTCTCCCCCCCTTTATTCCCATTTTTTATTATAACTTGATTCATATCAAAACCTCCACACGTTCACCTCAATTATTACAATGAGTTGTGTATTGTTTGCTCAGCAGACTCTATTGGGTTCGCTTCAAGAGCTCTCACGGTGATGAAGTTAATTAGTCATAATTTTGGAAAACCAATAAAGTGCGAATCAACTGGAGTATAATTATATGTCGGGTCGCGAGTGCTTGTAGAAGAGTGTGTTAAAGCTTTTATGAGAAGGAAGGTTATTTGTGTAGGTGTTTTTTGGTGAAGAAGGATTGGTTTAAGGGTGATAGTATTGTGGGTGGGTTGTTTTTGTCGTTGGGACACGTGTTTGTAGGGGCCGACCTAATTTATCATGTCTGCGACTCCAATCTTTCTTTTCCCCATGGTAATGTTGGGATCCTAGTTGAGTTGCAGGGTTATGTGAGGTTTTGAGTGTTGAGGTGTGTTTTTGGTGTTTGTGGTGTGTGTGGGGTTGGACTCCTTTCTCTACGCGATGATGAATAAACTCTGGATGCACCTTATACTTCATATGGTGGCGTGTGACTGGCTCATCCCTACTTCTTCTGTTCGATTACCCTAATTGAGCAACATTCTCTGCTCCATATGAATCCTAGGATCATATAAGAAGATTCAAGCAAGTGAAGACTTTGAAGATTTTGAAGCCCCGGGAACAAGATACAAGGCGTACGAGTAGAAATACTACCCGAAACGACCCATTTCCACCATTTTTGATCCTTGAAGCTCAAACCCAGGTTTTGAATGTTCTACTTCTACTACTACACCCTTATAATGTTCATATGATCCTAAATATACTCTTGTTAAAGTTTCATAACTCAATTCATGCTCATTTTCTATTTTGATCCAAAAAACCATGCTCATTTTCCATTTTGATCCAAAACCGTACACCCGAAACCCTAATTTCGCGTTTTTCTTAAAACTAAATATTATAATGATTAAATATTGTTATACTCTATCCTAGCATGTTTAACTAATATTAAAATAACCACTTTATTGATTAATGAAGGAATTTGAACTTAAACCCGCCCCGTTTTGCTTCCTAGCTTAACGAATCGTTATTTTAAACTTGTGTTGCATTAAAACTTCATATTTTAGTTTATTATAACTTATAAATGTCTATTAAAATGTTAAACTAAGCTTGCATGGCAATTTGGACATGTTTTGTAATTATAATCCATGCAAGGGGTATATATCGTAACTTTCGGAAACTTATAACTAAAAGGACTAAAAGTGTCATTTTATCAAAGTTATAACTCCAGGGATCTATTATGTCACTTTTCAAAGTCCAAGGTTTACTTGGTATATCTTTCAAAGTTGAAGGACCAAAGTCGTAAAAATGCAAACTCCAAGGGCCTATTTGCAATTTTTCAAACCCCAGGGTCTAAAATGTAACATTTTGAAAAAGTATAAAATCATGTTTAAAACCTTACAAGACATAACTTTAATTAACGCTTCTCGTGCTTAACATTTCCAGATATGGATTAAAACGCTTAAAACCGATTATATCATATCACAATACTAGGGAGCTTCATATTAAGGAGTTTCATCTTGGTATTACGTTCTGACTGAGTTGTTGGGTTTACGATTTAAAGTGCCCTAGCTCCTCAAACGTTTACTGAATGACTTCTGAATTATGATGGCCCGAACATGGACCCAACAGAACGGTGATATACAATAATTCCAACTCTTCAATCAAACTCATAACTCCTAAAACTAAAGTGCTTGAATACAATCTTCCTAAGGCACTCAAATATTTTCTCTCAGGTTGCGATGACGTGGCTATTTTATCATTTTACTATATCAACATTCCCCAGGTTCAAATCGAGATACGGTCGTCAGCTTTCTTTCAGAATATTTTATTACATATACCTACAAGGTGAAGTTCATAACCTAGCCCTTTTACTTATACTTAACATGTTTTATAACGCCTGAGGGGGATACATGCTTGTTACAATTCTTTTAATAATCGTTTATCTTCATAAACAATGTGATTACTTTTTTCAAGACTTATGCATGTTAAACAGAAATACAAGTGTTTTTACAAGTTTTATGCTATCTTGATACAATTTTACAGCTACTGTCTAAGTTACATTATGCAAAAGGTCCCTCATTATCATGGATCCCATTAAATCAACTTTCGTGGGTGAACGCAAATATTGGGTTAGATCTTTCGGGTATTGAAGAATCTTCGTTTGTGTTTGCCGGATAGGTAACCAAAAACAACTATATTTGAATTTCTAGGTGTTTGGACAAATTACCTCCACCGTAGGGCTATAGATCTATATATATATCATATTATTTCACATCATTTTGGTATATATATATACATAGTCAGTTTGTGTGCATGACGATTAGGACCATGACTATTACTATACCAGACAAACAAAAAGTACCAAATAAGGCCAATAACGGGATAATACATTGTTACTATGATTAATTTCGGTAATCGTTTGCAATTGATTACTAATAAAGGGTATGTTAAAACAAATAAATTCTTACATAATAATTGTGTTTAAACAATTATTACACTATGACTTGTATTCAACTGTTTATCAATACCTTATGAATTCACTCAACCTTTGTGTTGAACTTTTTAGCATGTTATCTCAAGGTAATTAGCAAGTTGCTGGCGCGGAGTGCATTGACTCAAAGATGGTTGAATGTTATCTTCAAACTTGATGTTTTCGATTTTTGGGACCTGCATTTGTAAAACTTCATGATTATTTCATGACTGATAACTAAATTTTCCAACAACATGGTCTTTTAAAGTTGTTTTCTATGTTTATGATTGTTGTATCATGATGTAATACCTAGATTATATTCTGCTGTATATTGTAAAAATGGGGGTTTACAAGCGACCCCGAGGATACTTCCATGGTGGAGAAATCCAAATCGATGAAAGATCCACAAGGAAAAGCCGTTTGACCCTACACACTATCGTGGAATTGGTTGGCACCCTTATGTATTTCTAAAGCCAGTTGACAAGACTAACATTTGTTATGTGGTATGCATGTATGTGCCCGGGTATCAGGCAAAGCCCACCGAAAAGCACTTACATGCAAGTAAAAAGAATCTTTAAATCCTAAGTGGAAAACCATTAATAAAGGTTCTGGTATCCAAAGGATTCTTCTATTGCTCTAACAGTTTATGTAGAGGCTGATCATGCAGGTTGCCAAGATACTAGACGAAGTACATCTGGCAGTATGTAGTTATTGGGTGACAAACTTGTTAGTTGGTCATCAAAAAGGCAAAAAAACACTGCGATATCCAGTAGGGAAGCTGTATATATTGCACCATGTTGGATGTTGTGCTCAAATCCTTTGGATGAAGATCACAGCTTAAGGACTATGGCCTTTGGATTCATTAAAATTCCTGATGTACTGTGATAACATAAAGAGTATTGCCTTATGCTTGCAACACCAGTTTTTTAACATTCCTCGCTCAAAGCATATTGCATAGATTCACTTCATGACAAAGAGCAAGTGGAGAATGGCGTAGTAGAGGCTTTACTTTGTCAACGCCGGGAAGGTGCTAGTATCAGCTAGGGGACGTCTTCACTAAAGCACTGTCATAGAGAAGAATTGAATTTCTTATCACAATAGCTAGGACAATGCGAAGTTTTATGCCTGAGACAACTGAAGCAGTTGGCAAATGAAGGGCTGAGAATAGTGGGTTCGTGGTACCTATTTCTGATATCCTGTATAATATGTATATATTAAAAAATAAACCATAAAAACCAAAAAGATTTTTTCATTTTCATAAAAAATTTTATAAAAACAAAATACAAAAATATAAAATATATAAAACCAAAGAAAAAAATTAAAAATGAGAAAAATATAAAAAGAGGGTAATAATGGCAATGTTCTTTCTGAAATCAGTATAACATTTACGGTACTTAGAAATGTCATTCAATAATGATATGAGGCTTAGCTGGCTTAAGTGAATGAATGTTTCGTGCAGAAGTTCCATATGTTTCAAACATGCCATATGGATTGCTTGCTATTATTTCAGTTAGCAAACTCGGTCATCAATTAAAGGCAATGTATTTCAAAAGAAAACTTGTCTTCTCAACGGGAACCTTATTCTCTGGGCATTGGTCTTCTTAATGACATGCAAAGGCTGGTGATTTACTTGGCATCATAACCGTCTTTTTTATGTTTCCATAAGTGTAGTGTCAGTGCGTTTATGAGTAAAAAAAATAAAAAAAAAATGAGAAACTTATTTGCTTTGGTTGTTTGTTTTTCAAGAATAAAAATGCTTCATCCAGAAAATGCTTTTTCGAAGACATTTGACCACTCAAACAACGACTACTGCTCTTTAAATAGAAAACGGGTCATTGTTTTAGGGGATAAAATGTCAAATATCTTCTTCATAATAAAAATGTGCTTAAAGGGAAAAAGTTTTTAAACAATAACGGAATATCATTCTTTAAGGAAAGTTAATTAAGTTTCGCTTATGTGTGCCTTATATGTTATGTGTTTATGCCTTTAGGAAGTAAATGTGCAAGTTTAATTTTAGGAATACTAGGTAAAAACATTAGGGACTATTTGTGCCATTGTTAAACCTTTATTGCCTAATAAAACCTATTTGTGAATATTTAAAGGGTATTGATACTTTAGGGGGTGAATGTGTCGAAAACTGGTATGTGCTTAAATACACATACCTTTTGCCTAATAAAACAAGCTAAAAAGACCAATAATGACCAATAAATACAGAAAAATGCATTGTATTCGTTTGTATTATGAATTGTGTCTTGCAGGTAACAGATATGACAAATATGGACAAAAATAAAGCAAAACGGACAAAACAAAGAACAGGATTGAAAAGAGCATGAGATATCAAAGCCGAAGGCATGCCCATCTTTTACGGACCAACCCGGACCCATTTTATTGGGCCGGGTCAGCCCAAGATTGAAAGTATATTAAACCTTAGCCTTTAAATCGAAATCCATTACAAAATACCATAATCCTAAATCCATTCCATATATCCAAGCCCAAAACCATAGACTTAGCCCAAACCTAAAATCTAATTAACTAATTTAGTCAATTGAGTTAACCGGTCAAATTTATAATACTCAGTCAAAAAGCACTATTCACTCACCTCCTCCCTCCTAATTTACCCTGCGTGTGTACGAGTAGTACTATGCTCCTTCCCCACAATACGCACCCTTCTGAAGAGACTTTATGGACACCTCTGACACACTTAGGGACACGTGGTAAATCCGTAAGAATCTCATGGGGATGATGTGTGGCTATATGATCAAGGGCTCAGATTGGATTGGGATCATCTAAGGGTTAAGAGTGAAGGATTGAGGATGCTGCCTAAGGACCTAGAAGATTCGGTTGAACACTATAAATACGAGGCCTCTGATCACACAGTATCTATCTCTTTTTCTAGCTTATTTTTAGTAGTTTAATAGCTTATTTTTAATTTTAGCTTATTGTCTTTTTATTAATGTAAATTCCTTTAAAAAGTCTTGTAATCTCTTTTGATATTAATAAAAGTTTCAGTTTTAGTTAATGATGTTTTTTTTTAATTATGTTTTTACTATTAAGCAAATAAGGATTAAACGTGTTTTGATATAAGCTTATAAGTTCACATTTCCCTTACTTTTGCTTATTCAGCTAAGCTTTTCCATAACTTAGCTGAATAAGCTGTCCCATTCAAATTTACTAAATCAGAACTGAATAAGCCAAATTGGATGATAAGTCAGACTTGGAAGGGCTTATAGGGCTTATTCGTGGCTTATTCAATAAGCCAGCTTATAGATAATCTTTTTGAGAGCAGATTGGTCATTCAGCTTCAAAAAGGATCCCAATCTGCTCTCAAAGAGCGTATCTAACAAGTTGGCTTATTGAATAAGCCACGAATAAGCCCTATAAGTCCTTCCAAGTTTGACTTATCATCCAATAGTTCTGATTTAGTAAATTTGAATGGGACAGCTTATTCAGCTAAGTTATGGAAAAGCTTAGCTGAATAAGCAAAAGTAAGGGGTATGTAAACTTATAAGCTTTATATATCAAAAACAGTTTTAAAACCCTCTATTTGCTTAATAGTAAAAATAGAATTAAAAAAACATCATTAACTAAAACTAAAACTTTTATTAATATCAAAAGAGATTACAAGGCTTTTCAAAGGAAATTACATTAATAAAAAGACTATAAGCTAAAATTACAAAATAAGCTATTAAACTACTAAAAATAAGCTAGAAAAAGAGATAGATATTGTGTGATCAGAGGCCTCGTATTTATAGTGTTCAACCGAATCTTCTAGTTCCTCAGGCAACATCCTCAATCCTTCTCTTCTTAACCACTCTAGATGATCCCAATCAATATGAAGCCCTTGATCAATATAGCCACGCGTCATCAGCCAATGAGATTCTTCCGGATTGCCAGCGTGTCTAAGTGTGTCAGAGGTGTCATAGAGTCCTTCTAGAAGGGTACGTGTGTGGGAAGGAGCATAGTACTACTCGTACACATGCAGGGTAAATTGGGAGGGAGGAGGTGAGTGAATAGTGCTTTTTGACTAAGTATTATAAATTTGACCGGTTGACTCAATTGACTGGATCGGTTAATTAGATTTTAGGTTTAGGCTGAGTCTATGGTTTTGGGCTTGGATATATGGAATGGATTTAGGATTATGGTATGTTGTAATGGATTTGGATTTAAAGACTAAGGTTTAATATACTTTCAATCTTGGGCTGACCCGGCCCAATAAAATGGGTCTGGGTTGGTCCGTAAAAGATGGGCACGCCTTCGGCTTCAATATCTCACGCTGTTTCCAATCCCGTGCTCGGTTTTGTCCATTTTGCTTTATTTTTGTCCATATTTGTCATATCCGTTACATGCAAGACACAATTCACAATACAAACGAATATAATGCATTTTTCTATATTTATTAGTCATTATTGGTCTTTTAGCTTGTTTTATAGTAAAAGGTATGTGTATTTAAGCACATATCAAAATCCCCTATACTAAGCTATTTCCGTGTCCTCACGCAATGTCCTAAATACAAACTTAGAAAATCAACAATTTCAACCCCCTTAGACTACTTACCTTGAAAAGTAGCTAAGTGTTCATCTAGGGGATTAAAAAATCACTAGTTTTGAAAAGCCCTCGTTTAACCATTTTTATGCATTTATTATTATTCATTTATATCATAACTTTTACGGAACAAGAAACACTAAAAGGATAAATTCATCGTCCTTGATTTTTCACCCGCCCCAAGCCAAGCTTAAAAATGAAATCATTGTTAAATATAAGTTAAGATGCAAACACTACTCATAAATGCTAATTGTGGATGCATAGCTATTTCCGCTCCCTTATTCTAATCTAAGTTTTATTATTATTGGTGACAAATAAATTAAATTCTTATTCATATACAGTTAACCCGGTTTAGACCACAATTAGTTTGAAATTATTTCCTAAAGAGACGATACGGTGAGAATAAGGTCCACGTTAAAGTTCAAATTTTACATGATTTAGGGGTTATCCTTTTTAGATAACCCCGAAGTCGAAATTTGTCTTTATTATTAGTATTATTATTGCAACATTATTAAACTTCGGTCCTTTAAACAACTGCCACATCGGTATTATGCGAGCCGCACACAAAATGGTCTAGGAGTCTTTATTGCGACCTCGGTGATCCTCGACCTTTTTGAAGCGGCTGCACATCGGTGGTTTTGGAGCCTGGCAAGATGCAGCAAACTATTTTATCAGTCTCGGACTTATTACTATGTGCTTATTTAGAAGATTGCACATCGGTTGTGAGCCAGCAAGAAGCAGTAAACTTTTATCAGCCATAGGTTTTATTATTATTAAACCTCCACCCTTTTAAACCGACTACCACAATCGGTTTGGTAAGCCGGAAAGAGGTAGTGGTCTTATTTCGGCTTTTGGTTATAATCATAACTTATTATTATTATAGCCAAATTTAAAGTCATGTGGTCTTTTAACTACCTAGACAAGGGTAGCGAGCCATCAGGAATCGGTATCCTATTTCCCCACAACACTGACAATCGGTAGCCGTCAGGAATCGGTAGCCTACGAAGTGATCTAAACTAAGAATCGCAAAAACCTAAAGTAACTTTATTTATTCAACAATTATATAATGTTTATTAAGCTAGTGGGAGCAAAAAGCCACAATTAACCTCTATGAGCCTTAAAAGATCCAACTACTCTATGTTTAGCATCTAACTTATATAAAACTCTGTCATTTCTCGTTCTTCTCAAATTTAAAATCTTTAATAAAAAGATCCGCGAATGCTTAGTCTAATAAAAACAAGCTTAGCATATTTAAAGTCTATAATGGAAACTTGCAAACTCTTGGCTTTTTCAAGCTAGAATTCGCGTTTTAAAGCTTCTTGTATAAAAGACTAGCAAAAGCTTATATTTATATAAGTTAAGGGGCAAGCTAGAGCGCAATATGCTCGATCAAGTCAAAATTTATTCCTTAAAATGCAAAACTACGTGTCAAAATACTTATTTTATTTTTAACAAAATTTTTAATTTTGGCATAGTTTTGCTATTTTTTGTGGCAAAACAGGGTTACGTGAAGACAAGGCAAATGCAAGTAAGATCGAATCGAAAGATCATCCCATACAAAAACTACACATTGTCCTCAATGTGAGACTGTCACCCCCATACTAATTTCAAGGCATAATCCAAATATTAAGGGGTCTCTACGTAAATCTAAAGCCGTTTATTAATTATGCTAATAGATAAATGTTAATCAATAAGATCTAGGATATTGGATTCCCATATATAAGCATGTGAAGGATTGAGATCGAACGTGTGGACGGATGGACAAAACACGAGCGATAAGGGTATTCATATCCGGAGCAATCCTGGTCTCGAAACACAAACTCGAACACAGAAGAATGAGGCGAGCCTCCTTAATCAAAACTTTATTCATATTATTAATATATACTACTAAGGATAAGCAGGGGTTTTCACCCCGAATCGCTTGTTTTTTATAACCGAGTCACGAGCCTGACTCGACCTCGAATTTATTGGTCCATGGGGAAAGTTTGGGGAAAAACCATTTGTGGTATGTCCCCTCTAAAATAGTGTTTAAGTCTATGACCGTTCACCTTGAAATTTGGTCTATTTGTTTGAGATAACTCGATGGTTCCATAAGGGAAAACTTGAGCAACGGTGAAGGGTCCAATCCAACGGGTTTTGAGCTTTCTTGAGAAAATCTTTAATCAAGAATTGAAGAGAAGAACTCGATCACCAACGTTAAAAACGCGGTTCTTAATCTTGGAGTAATGAATATTCTTTGTTTTCTCTTTGTAGATTAAAGAGTTCTCGTAGGCTTGATCCTGGAGTTCATTTAATTCATTCATTTAAATTTTCTGATGATCACTCATGGACTTAAGATCAAAATTACAATGCTTTAAAGCCCAATAGGCCTTGTGTTCAAGCTCGATAGGAAGATGACAAGCCTTTCCATACACAAGCTTATAAGCAGTGCACCCAATGGGTGTTTTGAATGCTATACGGAAGGCCCATAAAGCATCATCTAACTTATCGGACCATGAAGCACGATTTTTGCCTACGATCCTTTCTAAGATACGTTTCAAACCACGATTTGAAACCTCCACTTGTCCACTAATTTGTGGATGATACACGGTAGAAAGACGGTGTGTAACTCCATACTTAAGCATGACCTTTGTGAATTGGTCATTGCAAAAGTGAGTACCACGATCACTAATTATAGCACGAGGAGTTCCAAATCGGGCAAAAAGAGATTTCAAAAAATTTACAACGACTCGAGCATCATTAGTGGGGAGAGCTTTTGCTTCAACCCATCTAGACAAGTAGTCAACGACCACGAGAATGTACTTGTTCCCTCGAGAAGACGGGAACGGGCCCATAAAGTTGATGCCCCATACGTCAAAGATCTCGCAAACATGAGTCACATGACTTCACCATGTCATGGGCATCGCGATAAATCGTCGGCCAGTAGAAACCGGAATCAAAGACATTCTTAGCGGTGTAGTTCGCACCATGATGTCCCCTAGTGGGTCCATTATGGCAAGCCGTGAGGATATCAATGGCTTCTTAGCCATAAACACATCGTCTAATCACTTGATCCGCACATATTCTAAACAAGTAGGGGTCATCCCAAAAATAATGCTTCACATCCTTAAAGAATTTTTTCTTTTGTTGGGACGACATCCCTTTCACTACAAAATTCCCCGCATGGTAATTTGCAATGTCGGCAAACTATGAGGTACTAGAATTACCATGAAAAGATATCATTCCCAAGGTCTCGAGAGGAAATGTTTCATTAATTTCCTTTTTCTCAAGATCACCTTGATGAGGATTTTCTAATCTAGATAAATGGTCGGCTGCGAGATTCTCTGCTCCTTTTTTATCACGAATAATAACATCGAATTCTTGGAG